>BQNB010027250.1:41116-54286 GCA_026074375.1 Tanacetum coccineum | reverse complement strand
GCCTAAACCCTAAACCCTAAACCCCAAATCTAAACCCTAAACCCTAAAGCCTAAACCCTAAACCCTAAACCCTAAACCCTAAACCCTAAACCTTAAACCTTAAATCCTAAACCCTAAACCCTAAACCCTAAACCCTAAACCCTAAACCCTAAACCCTAAACCCTAAACCCTAAACCGCCTCTTTTTCTTTTCTCTCTCCTACTGTGGGCGATTAATGGCGATCGTCCGTTTCCACTTCTGATTCATCCTTTCAGTCATTTTCGGGGCTGAATTTCTACGTTTTTATCTTGTTTTAGTCTTCCATTTCTCTCAATCTTTCCATTTGCTATGCCAATCGAGTCAAACAAACCTCCGGATCCTTTATTTGATGAACTGTGTTGTCTTACTAACATGACGTCAGCTGATGAAATTTGTGAGGCCTCGTTGAAAGATACGAAGGTGAGGGTTATGAAGATTAAGCAACGAAAGCCTAATAGGGGTATCAAAATTTCCACGCCGGGTTCTGCTGGTGCGGGTTCAGTTTTGAGGCGTCTTCGGTCAGCTAAGGTTGCTGGTAAGGCTCGTGGTAGAGATGAGGGTTCTCCTAGTGATAACAGGGGTGGTAAACGGTTGGATTCTACTCCTATGAATCCAGAAATTAGCAAGGTTCTTTTTGATTTAAGATCTGGTTCTCTTGATAGTAGTTTTAAATTTGCTATGGGTTGCTCTAATGGTGATAATTCCTCTGTTTGTTCTTTGAATAATGTGGTGTATTCTAATGAATCTTGTAAAGGGAATGATGGGTCGTTTATAAATTTCCCTTTAGAGAGTAATCCTAGTATTGATAAGCAGAGTAGTCCTGTGGCTAAGGGTTGTGGTCTTAAGATTAGTCAGGAACACACTGGTATGGGTGATGAAGGTAATACTAGTTGTGGTACTACTAGTTCTAAGGATGGCATAGCTAGTGCTGAGACAGGCAATTTGAATGAGAGGGGTATGGCAGGTTCTGGGATCAGTGTTGAACACTCTAGTATGGAAGGTGTAGTGAATACTGGAGTTGCTCAGGCTGGCTCTCAGGATGGTATTGCCAGTCATAAGGGTGGAAGTGGTTTTGAATTTGGAAAGATTGGGAATGGTAAAGGTATTCTTAAGAATCCTGTGGGTCCTTTATTTAATGTTCAGTTTGGTAAAATCAATAATAGTAATCCTTTTGCAAAGAAGTCTGTGATTTCTAATGAGGATACTTGGAAAATGGATGGGTTTAAAGCGTCTGGTTCTAGTATGCTGTCAAATCAATTCTCTGCTGATGTTGATAGATTTGCAGAGAAATTGAAAAAAGGTTCTGAGGAAATGGCTCTCAAAATGGATTATGTGCCTAGTTCTGTGAGTAAATGTGAAAATGGGAATAGAAGGATTAGTTTTTCAGCTGAGGAAGTGTATAAAGGGGGTCAAGCATGTTCGTTACAACTCTATGGTCATTTTGTGGGTATTTCGATGGACTACAGAGTTGTGAGGGGGAACTTGATGAGAATGTGGAGGGTGTATGATATAGAGGATATTACAAAAACTAACTCTGGTATTTACTATTTCAAATTCAAAAGTGAAGAGGGTATGAAGCGGGTATTGGAAAGTGGCCCATGGATGGTTCAAAATGTTCCGTTAGTTTTGAATATTTGGGAACCGGGCATTTGGCTTGAAAAAACTGAACCGTCATTCATTCCAATATGGGTTTGTGTGTACAATATACCCATGGAATTGTGCAATGGTAATGGGATTGGTAAGATTATGAGTGGTGTAGGCAAACCATTATTGATGGATAAGATGACTAAGGAGCGTTGCCTAAAGAAATCGGGAAAAATGGACTTTGCTAGAGTCCTTGTTGAGGTTTCTGCTGAAGAGGAATTACCTAATGTTCTAGAAATTGCTTACCCACCTTTGGGTAACAGGCCTGCCCGTGTTGGTAGGCTGGAAGTCAAATACCAATGGCGTCCTCCGTTGTGTACTCATTGTAAATCTTTTGGTCATACAACGTTGTCATGTAAAATTAGACCAAGAACTGAAGAAGAGATTGCTGCGAAAGCCATTAAGGAAGCCATTAAAGTGAAAGACCAAGCTGCTGTGGATAAGGAAGATGGTTTTACTACTGTTGGAAGAAAGAACAGACCTGTGGAGACTCATCAGAAGGATGGTATTGATGGAAAGTTCACTTTTAAAGGCGGTAACATGTATGGGAACCAATTCTCTGGTGGAAAGCAGAGGCAAAATTACAATAAGCAAGTTGGGAATGGTGCGGGTAATTTTCGGAGAAATGTCCAGCAGAATAATAGTGGATTTAGACAGATGAATAATCAAGGTGGGGCAAAGTTTAATTCTGGTGGTAATGGCAAAAGAAGTAATGTTGTTGTTCAATCTATGAAGAATGTTATAAATAACTCTGGTAACAAATCTGTTCAAGGTTCTTTTGTGAAGAATCCTGCTGTTAATTCAGTTTCAAAATCATTGAATCAAACTAGTAAGGACCCAAATTTTAAGCCTAAAGTGCTGGTTAGAGGCTCTGGCTCGATTAATGTTTCTAATCTTGTACCGGATGAGACTATTCCTGTTAAAAATGCTTTTAGTGTTCTTAGAAATGAAGATGCCGAGTTAGAGGAAAGGGGTGATATAAATGTCAATGAGGAATTCGAATCTAAAGTCTGGCCTGCTCTAAAAGAGGAAGTTGATGTTTTGATGGAAGCGGGTATTTATCCATCAAAGTCTGTTAGGCTTGATTGGACTATCCATCAAATAGATTATTTCTATAAAAACTGTCATAAATATCATCTTGATCCTTTTTGGGAAGATAGCGAAGGGGATGTGGAATCTGATTCTGAAGGTATTGCTGATGATATGAAACCTGAATTTGATGTAAATGCTGAGGAAAGTCTTGATATTAATGCAGCAGGAAAAGAAAATGTTTCCAATGACGATTAAAGCTTTTGCATGGAACGTTAGGGGTCTGAACAACACCCTTAATCAAGATCAAGTTATTCAACTTTTACGGGAAGATAGCTATAGTTTTTGTGGTCTCCTTGAGACTCATGTCAAAAAGAAGAACCTTGATAGAATTTGCAATCGTGTTTTGGGTAATTGGGAATGGATTTCAAATAGTTCATCTTGTGAAGGTGGGACTAGAATCATAGTTGGTTGGGATCCTAACAGTGTTAATATTTTAGTTTTGGATCAGACATCTCAAGTTATGCACTGTTTCATTGAGCCGGTTAATGGTGTTCCTGGTTTTTTCTGCTCTTTTGTGTATGCTTGTGTACACACTGTGGATAGAAGAAGTCTATGGAAGTCTCTTATTATTCATAAGGGTTTGGTAAAGGATAGACCTTGGACTATTCTTGGTGACTTTAATGCATGTTTTGACCCGTCTGAAAGATCTACTGGGGGTTCTAAATTCACTTCTGCTATGGCTGATTTTAGAGATTGTGCGTCGAAGATTGAAGTGGAGGATATTGCTATGACGGGATTAAGGTTTACTTGGAATAAGAAGCCGGGTTGTGAAGGGGGTTTGCTTAAGAAATTGGACAGAGTATTGGGTAATTCTTTTTTTGTGTCTTCTTTTCCTTCGTCTTATGCTCTCTTTCTCCCTTTCATGCTATCTGACCATTCCCCTGCTGTGTTGGTCATTCCTAGTATTGACAATGTTAAATCAAAACCGTTCAAATTCCACAATTATTTGACATCTAAGGATGAGTTCATTCCTGCGGTTAAGAAAGTCTGGAGTAATAAGGTTGAGGGTTTTTCTATGTTTTCTCTTGTTTCTAAGCTTAAAATGCTTAAGAAACCTTTGAGAAAGCTTAATTTTAACCAGGGAAATTTGTTTGAGAATGTGAAAATCCTTAAAGCTGAGTTGGCTGCTGTGCAATCTTCTTTAAGCGCTGACCCCCATAATGGTGTTTTAAGAGAAGAAGAATTAAGGGTTTTAAAGGCTTTTAAGTCTGCTCTTAAGGATGAAGAATCTTTTTTAAGACAAAAGTCAAAAGTTGATTGGCTTAAATCGGGAGATAAAAACTCAAAGTATTTTCATAATGTGGTGAAGGGTAAGCAAAACAGAAATAGAATTTCCTATGTTGAAGACTTGAATGGAATTTCTTTTTATGGCAATAGTGTGGGTGATCAGTTCGTTAGTCATTTCAAGAATGTGTTGGGCAGAAGTTCTAAAGTCCTTCCTATTGATGATCCTGATGGGCTGTTTGTGAAGAAGTTATCTGTCCCTGATGCTATGTATATGGTCAGAAATGTGTCTGATGATGAGATAAAGTTGGCGTTGTTTGGTATAGATGGGAACAAGGCCCCTGGCCCGGATGGTTTCTCGGCTCAATTTTTTAAAGACGCGTGGAATGTGGTTGGTGGTGAAGTTTGTAGGGCTGTTAAAGATTTTTTTGCTAATGGGAAAATTTTGAAGGAGATTAATGCCACGGTTATTTCCCTTGTCCCCAAGTTGGCTACTCCTTCTAAAGTGTCTGATTACAGACCCATTGCATGTTGCAATGTGGTCTATAAAATTATTAGTAAGGTTATTTGTAATCGTATTAAGGGTGCTCTGAATGATATTGTGGATGTTAATCAGAGTGCGTTTATTCCTTCAAGGCAGATTAGCGACAACATTCTCTTGTCCCAGGAGTTGATGAGGGGTTATCACAGAAATAGAGGCCCAGCGAAGTGTGCGTTTAAGATTGACATTGAAAAAGCTTACGATTCTGTGGAATGGGAATTTTTAGCTAATTGTCTTAAGCATTTTGGTTTTCATGAAACAATGGTGAAATGGGTGATGAATTGTATTTCCTCTACCTCTTTTACTATCAATGTGAATGGTGAGCATAAAGGTTTTTTTAAAGGGATGAGGGGTCTCAGGCAGGGAGATCCGCTATCGCCTTATTTATTTACTCTTATCATGGAAGTCCTCAACCTGGTTCTGAGAAGAGAAATCAACAGGAGTGCTTCTTTCAGATATCATTGGCTATGTAAGGAGGTCAAGCTCACGCACCTCTGTTTTGCGGATGATCTGCTTTTGTTTTGCAATGGTGATAGTTGTTCTGTTGCTGTTATGAAGAAGGCGCTTTCTGTTTTTTCAGGTATTTCTGGTCTCGTTCCAAACAATGCTAAAAGTACTGTTTTCTTTGGCAATGTTAGGGAGGTTGGTAGATCGAGAATTTTAGATATTATGCCTTTTAGGGAAGGTTCTTTGCCGGTTAGATATTTGGGGGTCCCGTTAATTTCTAAGAGACTGTATATTAAGGATTGCCATCAGTTAGTTGATAAGGCTCGTAAGAGAATCCTTGATTGGAAAAATAAATTTCTTTCCTTTGCGGGTAGACTTCAATTAATAAAGTCTGTTATTAGTTCGATGCAAGTGTATTGGGCTTCTATGTTCATTTTGCCTGTGTCCATTTCTAATGAAATCGAGAAACTTATGAGGGATTTCCTTTGGAATTTTGGGGTTTTTAAAAAGGGAAAATCTAAAGTTAACTGGTACTCTGTTTGCAAGCCAAAGGTTGAGGGAGGTCTTGGTATAAAGTCTTTGGATTCTTTGAACCTCGCGTTAATGTCTAAACATATTTGGAATATTATTACTCATAAGGAATCTCTGTGGGTTCGTTGGGTTAATACTTATAGGTTAAAAGGAAGAAGTTTTTGGGACATTTCGGAGAAAGAGGGTGCTTGTTGGGCCTGGAAGAAGTTATTGAAATATAGAGGGATGTTTAGGGAACATATTTTTCATAAAATTGGAGATGGGAGGAATACTTCATTATGGTTTGATAATTGGCATCCTATATGTCCATTGAGTGACTTCATTTCTAAAAGGAGGATTGCTTCTTCTGGTCTTTTTCTTAATAGTAAGGTTTCAGATGTTATTATAAATGGTGTGTGGAATTGGCCTATTGAGCTGTCTAGTTATTTTGATGCTCTGTCTATCATCCCCCCTCCTTGTTTAGTGGATGGCAAAAGTGATAAGGTGATGTGGAAATCTGATAAGGGTAGGCTCTTTGAATTTTCTGTTTCGCGAGTTTGGGATGATATCAGAAGAAAAGGTAACATGGTTCCTTGGGCTAATTTAGTATGGTTCAGTCAATGCATCCCGCGTCATTCTTTCATTCTATGGCTTGCTGTTCTTGGTAGGTTGAAAACGCATGATACAATGGCAATGTGGGAAAAGAATGAAAATTTACTCTGTGTTTTCTGTGGTAAAGTTCCGGATAATCACAACCATTTGTTTTTTGACTGTGATTTTCCTAATGGAATTTGGGATGAAGTGAAATGTATGGTTAGACTTGATCATGCCCCTAACAGATGGCAGGATATTTTGGAGTATGTTCTTTCTAGACCTATTAATAAGTCCATTTAGAGCATTCTTCAAAGACTGGTTTTGGGTGCTTCTGTTTATTTGATTTGGCAAGAACGTAACCTAAGAATTTTTCAGGATAGGAGAAGAAGTATGGAAGATATGTGTAATCTCATCCTCGTTTTGAGAAATAATACTAGTATCAACAACATCGGCATTCCAACCTATAATAATGCGAGTACCTTTAAGGCAGCTAGAATTATTCGAGGCCCAATGCCAATGCCTAAAAACCCGCTGACACGTAACATCCAAACGAGAACTAGCAATATGGGATTCCAAAATCGCACAAACAGCAAGATTATTGTCATGAATAACATGTCGAACCTCACTTTGTTTCGGGGAGAGGTTCATTCCCCGAATGTTCCAAGAAGCGACACTAATCATGGATACCCTCGGTAACGGGAGTGCTTGCCCCCTTAGTCGTATTATCAGTTGCCACATTCCTACGATCCTCTTCAACAACCAACTCTTCGTCTACATCTTCACTATCACTTTCATTAATAACATTAAGGGCAACACTATCATTAACCGAAGCATTAGTCCATAACTCCTCCTCAACGTCACCCAAAGAAGCAAAAGAGTTTTTCAATTCCATGCCTTTCCCTTGCTGTGATGAATCCACAGATTTAGTATTATCAATTTCAACTGGAGGAATGTTATTATTAGAGGGTTCACCTTTTTCAACACGACGATAAACCATATTAGGTTTTGGTTTTGTCAATCTAACACCAGCAATCTATTTCTTAGGGGGGAGCCTTAGCCCCACCTTTCTTCCTAGTAACAGTAACAAAACCTTCCTCATCCACTTGAGTAGTAGAAATGGATTTAACCTCTTTCACTAATTTGGGACATTTCTCATCCGTGTGATCAAAAATACAGCATGTAGCACATCTCGGGGGCCTCCATTCGTATTCAACCTCAATAGTTTCCAAAGAATGTCCCTTACCAATGTAAACGGAATAGCAACAACCAAGGTATCCAATAAAGCCACTTTAGCCTTCATCTCGATTAGAACCCTAGCATATGTGCATTTTCCCCATGGGTCTAGACACATGCTACTAGTATACGTCTCGATTTGGGTTTGTGTGTATAATGTCCTGATGGAATTGTGTAATGGTAATGGTATTGGAAAGATTATGAGTGGTGTTGGTAAGCCGTTATTAATGAATAAGATGACTAAGGAGAGATGTCTTTAAAAAGCAGGGAAAATGGACTTTGCTAGAGTTCTTGTTAAGGTGTCTGCAGAAGAGGATTTGCCTAATGTTTTAGAGATTGAATACCCTCCTTTGGGTTATAGGCCTGCTCGTATTGGTAAGTTGGAGGTCAAATACCAATAGAAGCCTCCTTTGTGTACACATTGTAAGACTTTTGGGCATAATACTTTATCTTGCAAAATTCGTCCTAGAACTGAAGATGAAATTGCTGCTAATGCCATAAAGGAGGCCATTAAGGTGAAGAACTCAGCTATTGTTAACAAGATTTCAGATGAGAATGATGGTTTTGTTACTGTGGGACGTAAGAACAAGCCTATAAAGTCTCGCCCTAGATCTGCTCCTGTTATAAATTTTAACAACAAAGGTGGTTTCTTATCTGGTTGTCAGAAGTAATATGGTAATAATCAAGGTAATAATGGCGAGGGTAATTTTCGAAGAAATTTCCAACAGAACAATGGAGTGTCTCAACAGATGGGTAATATAAATGTCTCTAAAGCTAATGCTCGTGGTAATGGTAAACGATTTAGTGGTGGTGATTTTGCTAAGAAGAATAATTCTACCAATTAAGTCTAAAAAGAGAACGGTATCTCAAGTTATTGATTGTGTGGTTTCTTCGGTTCGCCTTAAGCTTCTTTCTTGCAAATTGAAGAAATCAAAGGATGGTCAGAAGTTTGCTACGCTTTGGGATCTTCTTGAAGCTATTTTTGTTTAATCATGGCTGTGTTTTTTTGTTGTTTATGTTCAATTAGGTGGTTTTTCCCTATTGGTTTCATTGGTTATGTAATGGATAGGTAGTTCCGTATGGCATGTCATACGAGTTTTGGTTGTTCAAGCTTTTACTTGAGGTTAATGTGACACTCAGTCACATTCCATTGTACTTATTGGATTTTTGGGTTATTAATATATTTTACCGGGGTGAGTCCCCTTTACCCAAAAAAATAATTCTACCAATTCTGTTCAAGGTTCCTATGTTCGTAAAACTTCTTCTAATCCTGTGACTAAATCTTTGTATCAGATTAGCAAGGATCCAAATTTTAAGCCGAAAGTTCTTGTTAGAGGTTCTGGTTCTAATAATGACTCTAAGTGTGCCTCGAATGTGTCTATTCCTGTTCGTAATTCTTTTAATATTTTAGGAGATGATAGTGGTGATGAGACAGAAGACATAAGTGGTTTTAATGTTGATGCGGAATTTCAGTCTAATGATTGGCCCCAACTTAAAGAAGAAGTTGATATTTTGCTGGAAGCTGGTATTTACCCCTCTAAACAAGTTAGGCTTGATTGGTCTTTACACCAAATGGAATATTTTTATAAACATTGTCATAAGTTTCACCTCGACCCTATTATGGAAGATGATGATGAAGTGGATGTGGATTCTGATGTCGAGGGAATTGCTGTGGATATGAAACCGAAAGTTGATGTTAATGTTGTGGATAATTTGGAAATTAATGCAGCATTAAATGAAGATGTTTCCAATGGTATGTAAAGGTTTTGCATGGAATGTTAGGGGTCTGAACAACACCCCTAATCAAGATCAGGTTATTCAATTGTTACGAGAGGATAATTATAGTTTTTGTGGTCTTCTTGAGACTCATGTTAAAAAGAAGAATCTTTCTAGAGTTTTTAACCGTGTTCTTGGTAATTGGGACTGGGTTTCTAATTGCTCTTCTTGTGCTAGCGGTACTAGGATCATTGTTGGTTGGGATCCAAATAGGGTTAATGTGTTTATTTTGGATCAGACACCTCAGGTCATTCATTGTTTCATTGAACCTTCTAATGGTGATCCTGGATTCTATTGCTCTTTTGTTTATGCTTTTGTCCATACTGTGGATAGAAGATGCCTGTGGAAATCTCTTATAATTCATAAGGGAGTGGTTAAGGATAGGCCTTGGACTATTCTTAGTGACTTTAACGCTTGTTTGGATCCTTCTGAAAGATCATGCGAGGGTTCTAAATTCACCACTGCTATGTCGAATTTTAGAGATTGTGTGGAAGACATTAAAGTGGAGGATATATCTATGACGGGTTTAAGGTTTACTTGGAATAAAAAACCTGGTGAAGATGGGGGATTACTCAAAAAGTTGGACAAAGTGCTTGGTAATATCTCTTTCATGTCTTTGTTTCCTTCTTCTTATGCTCATTTTCTGCCGTATATGTTATCGGACCATTCTCCTGCTGTTTTAGTTATTCCTAAGATTGAGAATGTCAAAGCCAAACCTTTCAAGTTTCATAATTACTTGACTGCTAAGGATGATTTCATCCTTGTAGTTAAGCGTGTTTGGAGTAATAAGGTGGAAGGTTTTGCTATGTTTTCTCTTGTGTCTAAACTTAAATTGCTTAAGAAGCCTTTAAGAAAATTGAACTATGATCAGGGTAATTTATTTGAGAATGTAAGGATTCTCAAGGCTAAACTTGCTGCTGTTTAGTCTTCCATGAATGAAGATCCTCATAATAATGTTTTAAGAGATGAAGAGCTTAGAGTTTTAAAGGCGTATAAGTCTGCTTTAAAAGATGAGGAATCGTTTTTGAGGCAAAAATCCAAGGTGGAGTGGCTTAAGGCGGGTGACAGAAATTCTAAATACTTCCACAATGTTGTGAAAGGTAGGCGTAATAGAAATAGAATATCCTATGTTGAAGATATGGAGGGTAATTCTTTTCATGGTAATAGTGTGGGTGAGCAGTTTGTTCGCCATTTCAAGAATGTTTTAGGCAAAAGTTCTAAAGTCCTTCCTGTTAATGATCCTGTTGGTCTATTTTTGAAGAAGTTATCTGATGTTGATGCTCTGTATATGGTTAGAAATGTTTCTGATGATGAGATTAAAAGGGCGTTGTTTGATATAGATGGGAACAAGGCCCCGGGTCCTGATGGTTTTTCGTCCTAATTCTTCAAAGATTCTTGGACTATTATTGGTAGTGAAGTCTGCAGAGCTGTTAAAGATTTCTTTTCAAATGGTAAAATTTTGAAGGAAGTTAACGCCACGGTTATCTCTCTTGTTCCTAAATTTGCTACTCCGTCTAAAGTTTCTGATTATAGACACATTGCTTGCTGCAATGTGGTCTATAAGATTATTAGTAAAGTCATTTGTAATAGAATTAAAGGTTCCCTAAATGACCTCGTTGATGATAATCAGAGTGCATTCATTCCTTCTAGACAGATCAGTGACAACATTCTCCTTTCTCAAGAGTTGATGAGAAATTATCAAAGAAAGAGAGGTCCAGCTAAGTGTGCTTTTAAAATTGATATTCAAAAGCTTATGATTCAGTGGAATGGGAGTTTCTTTCATCCTGCTTGAAGTACTTTAGCTTTCATGAGAAGATGATTAAATGGGTGATGAGCTGTGTGTCATCTACTTCATTTACTATCAATGTTAATGGGGATCATATTGGCTTTTTCAAAGGAATGCGGGGTTTAAGGTAGTGAGATCCTTTATCTCCCTACCTTTTTACTCTTATAATTGAAGTTCTCAACCTTATCCTAAAAAGAGAAATTGATAGAAATTCTTCCTTCAGATATCATTGGCAATGTAAAGAGGTGAAGCTCACTCATCTTTGCTTCGCGGATGATTTACTTATGTTATGTAATTGAGATAGTGCTTCTGTTGCAGTTCTGAATAAGGCTCTTATGGAATTTGGAGGTATGTCTGGTCTTCTTCCTAATATTGCTAAAAGTAAGGTCTTCTTTGGTAATGTTAGGGAGGTCACTAGAATTAGAATTTTAAATATTATGCCGTTTCATGAAGAATCCTTACCCGTTAGATATTTGGGGGTACCACTGATTTCTAAACGTTTACATATTAAGGATTGGCAATTATTAATTGATAAGGCTAGGAAAAGAATTATTGATTGGAAAAATAAATCCTTGTCCTTTGCGGGTAGATTGCAACTGATTATGTCTGTTGTTAGCTCAATGCAAGTATTCTGGGCGTCAATGTTTATTCTGCCTGTGTCCATATCTAATGAAATTGAAAGGCTTATGAGGGATTTTTTATGGAATTTTGGGATATTTAAAAGGGGTAAGGCTAAAGTCAGTTGGAATTCTGTTTGTAAACCTAAGGTTGAAGGAGGTCTTGGTATAAAAGCTTTTGATTCTTGGAACATTGCTTTAATGTCTAAACACGTCTGGAACATCGTCACCCGTAAGGAATCTTTGTGGGTTCGATGGATTAATACTTTTAGATTGAAGGGCAGAAATTTTTGGGATATTCCGGAGAAAGATGGGGCTTGTTGGGCTTGGAAAAATATTCTAAGGTATAGGTGGATGTTTAGGGAGCATATTTTTCATAAAATTGGTGATGGGAAGAAAACCTCCTTATGGTTTGATAATTGGCATGCTATATGTCCGTTGAGTGACTTTATTTCCAAAAGAATGATTGCTTCGTCTGGTCTTTCGCTTAACTGTAAGGTGGCAGATATTATTAAAAATGGGGAATGGGATTGGCCTATTGAATTATCTCAAATGTTTCATGCTTTGGCTATCATTGCTCTGCCTGGTCTTGTGGATGGCATGTTTGACAAGATTTTTTGGAAATTTAATAAAGGCAGGTTGCTTAATTTTTCTGTATTAAGTGTTTGGGATGATATTAGATGTGGTGGTGATATTGTTCCTTGGTCTAATTTAGTTTGGTTTAGTCAATGCATTCCTCGTCACTCTTTTATGCTTTGGCTTGCCATTCTAGGTAGATTAAATACTCATGATAACATGGCTCATTGGGATTGGAATGAGATATTTTGTTGCATTTTTTGTGGTAAAGAACCTAACAGCCATAACCATTTGTTCTTTGAATGTGAGTTTCCCAAAAGTATTTGGTGTACTTTGAAAAGCATGGTGAGGCTTGATTATGCTCCTAACAGTTGGCATGATATTGTTGAATATATTTTGAAGAGACCTATCAATAAATCCATTTGGAGTATTTTACAAAGGTTAGTTCTGGGGGCTACTATTTATATGGTGTGGCAGGAACGTAATCTTAGGACCTTTCAAAATAGACATACAAGTATAGAGGAGTTATGTAATCTCATTAAAGATGTGGTTAGATTGAGGATTATGGGCTTGAGTCTTAAAGCTTCTAGTCAGGTCTTTGTTGCAACTGGCATTTGGAAATTTCATGTCAATATGGTTACTGGTTCTAAAAGAGTCAATTTTACTCCATGGAAGAAGCAAGTTTGATCTTGGTCTGTTTGAAGATTAGAGATTGTGTGGTTTTTCTTACTGCTAAAGGTCTAGTATCAGTTCTGTGGTTTCTTTCAAGACTAGATGCGAAAGTTATTTTGGGCTTCAGGCCCAATGCATGAAGATGGATTGGATCAATTATAAAGTCATGGATTTTAGAAATGGTTTGTGGGCTAAGAAGAGTTATGGTTTCTGGTTGATGAACAGGAGTTATTTCTTTGTTTTATCTTTCAATTGTATTTCAATTTGTAATAAGTATAGCTATTATGGTACTTGGCTATTTCTTGTTTTATTCCTGAAGCATGTTTTGGGAATGTCATACATTCTACATATTCTATGGGGTTGTTGTAGGTCCTTATAAACAGGATCTCAATGAGCCTTAAACGACTTATAGTCCTTTGAATAAATCCAAAGATACTATG
>BQNB010027250.1:0-40962 GCA_026074375.1 Tanacetum coccineum | reverse complement strand
ATAAAAGAATGAACGAAACGGATTACGAGAACCTGCTAAACAAACGTCATACGAAATATAGAGCAATAAATAAGAATTTAAGGCTAACAAAGGAGTGCCCACGAGCTCGAACAAATGTCTAAACATGATACATGAATAGACCCTAAACAAATATAATCAAATAGTCACATAATCAAATGTAAACAGGTATGCATTCCCTAATGTACCAAATATGATATGGGTTGTATTGCATTCACCTGAACTGAACGGAACAAAGTACCTAGGATGCATCCATACGCTCCTTGCAAAACAAAGTTATATCCATATACACAAGTGCGATGACGAGTGTACACACATGTATAATCTAATTATAATCAAATGCGCATACTAAAAGGAACACAATGGACTAATCACACCGCCACAGATAGTGTCATGCCATTGGTGCATCAATAACATGGTCATGGTACCTCCATGACTAGTTCAAATAGCTCAGGTAAGATTTAGGCAAAAGATATAAGTAAACAAGATACTAATAATCAAATCAAGATAACAGATCTAACCTCATATTTAAACAAGGATCAACAAGATCATAATTGCGAATATAAAATCAAACGGAATATCGGTGAATATCAAATGAATCATGAGAATGCATAGCAAATCAAACAGAATATCAAATGAATATCAACTTAATCAAATAGCTAAGATGATAAAGAATCAAGTCAAGAGGTGTCCTTACTAAAAAGGACGGAATCTGTACCTTAACAAACAAGCAATGGAGAGAACAAACACAAAGACAAAAGATCAAAATCTCTTCACCGAATCTACATAAATCCATGATTACATATTATTATCTATCTTATTTCATAAGTTTATTATTTAATCTTACCATTAAAACACTTAAGGTAACTAATTTAGGGTTTTTCCAATTTTCCAGAATCTGCCAATATTTTAAAGCAAGTTTCCTGATGTTAAAGACCCATTAAACGAGCTCCTAAAAATACACCAAAAATTACAAAGGTTTCCACATGTGTCTAGTATGTCTATGAATTTTGGTAGATTTTATTTCTCTTAAGATCGTTTTAGCTCAAGATTGATTAGATCTTATATATCTAGGATGGACAATAACAATGATTGATAACACGCAGCGGAATAATAAAGAACACAATCAAAGTTATGACAAGGTTTTCTTTATTGAACGTTTCCCTATTACCCCAACTATAATTTTGGCCTACACCAACTAACTATGGTGTACTATTCGACTCTCATCAGTCGACTTGCTATCTAACTATCTAGACTCTCATTAGGAGAGCTCTAGTTTTCTATGGATGGATAAAACCATATGCCTGATAATCTCTTTATATAGAGAGATTTCAAGGCTTACAATAGAAGATAAGAACAAATAATATATTTAAAACATTTAAGAATATCTTCTAATATCTTCTGTATCTTTATATTTATAAGGAGATCTTCTGATATCTTCAAAATCTTCATCTTTATCTTCATGTTCTCCACCAGCTTGAAGATTTCTTTAATTATAATTTTAGTCCTTTTGTTTCATTCTTTTATTCATTTTGTAATCATCAAATCTCATATCCCAACAATCTTCCCCTATTTTATATTACAAAACAATCTCCATGTATGAAATAATCTTCAGTGCTTCCCCTTGACTTAAGATCTCCTTGAACATGTCACCACACATAAATAAGCTGCAAATCAATAAACCTGTAATCTTCTTCCCCTTTTTGTAATCATCTAATAGGGGTCTTCTGAAGATATGCAACTTGGATCATAACAACTACAAACCATATACTATAACACCCCGTGTTTTCAAGTCATTGACGACGTCAATAAATCTACTAATTATTTTTGGTGTTGTACGCGAACTCTGTAAGCTCTATGTAGTGATTACTGATGAAGAAAACTGAGTATAACGAATTTGATAAAGAAGTTGAATCTCCCAAACTTGTGTCTTATGTCTTGCACTATCCATGTGACGTCGAACTTATAAATAAATCTATGAAATATAAGTAGACCGCAACCTCTTGACAAAACCCTCATCTTCTATGAGACACATACTAAGTGATAGCAAATGTGAGCATTGAGCACCTATAAGAAAAATCACACACCTTTGCTAGATTTTGACAAGTCTTCGTCAACACCATTTAAGCACGAACAAGTTATCTTAAAAGCCAACCACAACTTTAAGATATGATAAGACACGCACATATGAAACCCAACTACAACATCAAATAAGCAATAAGCAACTGCCTTCGTAATCACATCTTCAAATAATCTCCAAACCGATCCATAAAATCAATAAGAATGTAGAAACTATAAGGGGGGGGGTTGAATAGTTTTACCGATTAATTAGCGTTTTAAAAGTTTGCTTATGAAATAGTTTGATTCGAGTTGTATGTCAATCAACCAACAATATGAATCACAGCAAAACTATCTAACAATGCAAGTAATAAGTAAAGAGGTAAGGAAAGAAACGATCAAACCAAGACACCGAGATTTATAGTGGTTCGGCAATGAAGCACCTCTTCGTTCCTACTCCACTCCCCGAGTACTCCACTCGAGATTTCACTATGTCAACAAGCTCCCTTTAGGCGGAGAAAACCTTGACACTCGCTTACTTACTTTTCTGACCACTAGGCTAGATGTCGAGTCCCCCCTAAAATCTTTTAGCTAACCAATCCTAAAAGAACTTCACTAAGTCTTCACACACTCACAAGATATACACTCTTGGATTGACACACAATCCAAATCACACCAATATACAATATACACACTTGGATCTACACGCGATCCAATTTATACAACGACACAAAACAAATGTAATGAATGTTTGTGATCTTGAAGAAGAAAAGAGAGAGAGAGATCACTTGATAACAATTCGTATGTAGAAGAATACGATTGTTCTTCTCTTGCACTTGATTAGAAGGTGAAGAAGGGAGGAAGAAAGAATTAATCACTTGAAACAAAATCAAGGAATGTTAGTGATCAAGATATGTGTTTTAGAAAGAAAGGAAAAAGAGAGAAAACTAGATCTGATAGAATTTTTGGCAAGAGGAAGTCTGTTTTTGAAATGGGGTGGCCTAGTATTTATAGGGGACAAAAAAATGACCGTTGCTGGCGGCGTACCCGGCGGTCCCTTATATATAAGGGGGCCGCCACTAGACTCCGCTCCATTTTTTGTTCGTTTGTGATGAAGGTTGTATCTGTTATGGAACCTTTCATTTTGGGGGGGAAATTTAAAATTCAAATTTTATGTTTTTAATAAAATATTTCTTTTAATGAATAAATAATTTGTTTTTATATTTTTATAAAAACATTTTTGTGGAAGTATAAGATTTAAGAAAAATTATTTTCCTGATCACTAATCATGTTTAATGATTTGTTTATCCATACCTTAAGTGATTAATCCTAGAAATAGAATTTTATGATTAGTAATTTATAAACGTTTAATTTTATCGTAAATGTTTTCACATTTTGTTATTATCAAAACATTGAGAGGTCGAAAAATATAAATAACGTTTTTGGACATTATTTGTATTAACAATCTCCCCCTTTTTGATGATGACAAAATATAAACTCATTTAGTATAAAATTTAAAGGTTTATAAATTATTGATGAGTATAATTCTACTTCTCCCCCTTTTTGTCGAATCCAAAAAGGTTGATCGTCGAGTTTAGTAGAGAGAAAGAAATCGACGATACAAGACTCCCCCTTGATGTAAGCTCCCCCTTGCTCGGGGCACCAAGGTATCGATCTTAAGATAATTTATTTGCTACAAAACAAGATTAGAGGTACAAGTGCAAAAAAGCATAGCATGACAAATATCTTAAAGATTCAATCCACTCATTTTGAAGCATAAATAAAGTTCATTGAAATGCATAGATAAGTCATATATGGTCACAAGGACTATATATAAGAATACAAGCATACAAAAAAAATACATCACAAAATAAACATAACCTAACATAAGATAATTAAAGCATATATAAACATGAACTAAAACATTAATCCTTGAAGATTCATGATTCATAGACATGACTTTTAACCAAAATGTCTTTCTACTACCCATTATTTAACCATTTTAGAAAGGGTCTATGGTAGAGGTGGAAAATGGGTTGAAAAGGCGGTGGTTATAAGGTACTCGAGATGAGCAAACATAATGTTCATTTCATCTCGAAGATTCAAGTAAAGGTTACGGTTATGGAAACAACAAACAAAAGTTGATCCATGATAGTCATGAAAGTTGTAGTAAAGTGGATGTCCCATGATAGGAGGTTGAGGTGATGGTGGTGATGGTGGACTTGAGGGATTTTCAAGAGGTGTGATTGGTGATAGTGAGAGGGTGATATCCAATGAAGGGATGCTTGTTAGCAGGTTAAAGGATTAGATGGCTTGAAACATCCATTAGGTTTTGTAGAAAAGGATTTTGAGTTTGAGGAGAGGTTGGTTCATTTGTAGGAGTTGGTGATATTTGTAGCTTAGATTGAAAGGAGGATGAAGTGTTTTCATGACTTGAGGTGGTTTCTTTTGTCGATGTAGTTTTTGATGGTGTATTAGGAGCACTTGGAGAAGAATAAGTAGTGGTGGGAGAAGGTGTAGTGGTCACTTCTTCATCACTAGAGATGTTGACAAATAATTGTCTAGGAGGGATTATGGTGAGTTTGATTTTCTTGGAAGGATTGGATGAGGAAGCATTAGTGAAATTCATGGTAGAGTGAAGTAAAAAAGATGAATGAGGTGATGAAAATTGTTCATAATTTAAAGTGGAAGAGATAGGTTGAAGTAGTAAAGCATGGGGTTTGAGTATTAGGATTCCAAAATGTGTTATCAAAAAGGAGAAATCAGCTAAGCCTAGATAGGATAGTGGTCAACTTGCACAAAAATTTAGAGAGTCATAGCAGAAATCCATGACCCTGGTGGCGGTCCCTTAATTACACGGCGGTCCTTTATATATAAGGGGTCCGCCCAGTGTTTAAGGGGGCCATTTTCTGGAGAGTGGAAATATTTTTCTAGAAATTTCTAAAATGCTTAGATTAACATATTTCTAAAAATTTAATCAAGCCAAATTCATTATGAATCATCTATCAAAACCAAGTATCCTAAGCTAAATCAAAGGAGCATGTATAATAGTAAAGACGACATATTCATAGACATGCATAATGTCATAAATAATGACTAAAGTGATCAAGAAATATTCAACAAGGATTTAGTTAATGAAAATTGAACGATCATGCTAGCAAGCTCAATATTTGCCCGTAGCCAAGCAATTCTACCAAGTAGCATAGTTCAAATGTCTAAGCATAGTAATTTAGTAAGTAATATATATAATAATGTCTTAAAGCAATTCCCTCACATCTCACTTCTTCATGTTCCTCCACAACCTTCTGAGACTCTTTCCGATTGACCTTACTCCACCACGATTCTCATCTCGTAATTGGACTTGACGGTTGATATTTTGTTTGGGGGGAGGGGGGGGGGGGGGGGGGGGGGGGGGGTGGGGGGCGGGTGTAAAATGTTCAAGGTTAGGTTCAATGTTTTTTAGGTGATTTTGAAAAACTTGAGGAACTTGATCGTTTAGGAATTTTATCATAATGAATTGGGGAAAAGGTAGTGGCTTGCAACCGATCCCTTTATCATTCCCATAGTCATCATCATCATCGGTGAGATGAGATGAGGATGGTTGATCAAAGGCAGAAGAGGAAGAAGTGGAATGACGACCTCTTCTCATGCCACGATCTCTTCTTGGTTTTTGCTCTAGTTGAGCGGCAAGAGGAGTCATGACATTATCGTACAAGACATAGGACTCGTTGTTTAACTCGGGATTTTCATTCATGATGAATGTAAACAAGCGGGTTAGTAGCATACCATATGGTAGAAGTAACCTAGCTTGCTTAGTTACCCACTCCATTCGTTTCGCCATGTAGTAAGCAAGATTTCGGAGTATACAACACAATAAAGCATAAAACAAAGACATGCGGGAACATGATCTCGATTACCCCCTAGACATAAGACATTTTTTCGAATAATTTCCTCTAAAGGTTTCAAAGATGGTTCAATTTTACGAGTTAGAACTTGATATTCAAGAACATCAATCTCTTCCACATGACGGATGCGACGGACTTGTCCATCACGATCGACTCGGATAGATGAGATGATGTCCTCAACGGGAGGAAGGCTGGTTTAATATGGACCATCCATAAATACCATATATCAACTCATACAACTCTCCCATCTATCGTAAAAGACACAATCACGCTCCTTCATCACAAGGAACGCAAGAATTTGAGCAAAATCACAAGAGAGTAAAAAATAGAGGTTGATTTGTGAATGACAAATTCGACAAACATATCGCACCTTCGTCATAAAAAAAAAAAAAAAAAAAAGAAAAAAAAAAAAAAAAAAAAAAAAAAAAAAAAAAAAAAAAAAAAAAAGAAAAAAAAAAAGAAAAAAAAAAAAAAGAAAAAAAAAAAAAAAAAAAAAAAAGAAACAAAAAAAATAAAAAAAAAAAAATAAAAAAAAAAAAGAAAAAAAAAAGAATAACCAACTGATACTGACTATAAAACTCAAGAATAAAACGAGGACACACTTGTTTATTGATTACGAGAAGACAATCAAACTCGACAAAGTCAAACAAAGACCAAACATAGTTTAAATCCGCATAGTTATTAAAAACCACCCAACCCTCGTGAATACACAACAGTTTTCAAGGTTCGTAAGTTTTTTCTCTTTGGAGTACGAAATTGATGTGAAATTATAGGGATATAGTCTCTAGTATTTTTGTAGTCTTCAGATGATTTTTGAGGCATTGTCACCTAAGGTAAATTTAACAAGATCATATATTAATCACTTATACTTATTTTCATGTTTTGAGTTTGTGCCTAGTGTGTGCCTATATGCAACAAATGTGGAGTATTGATTAACTCGACCTAAATATAAAATCCTAAGAGTTAACCCAAACGCTCCTAAGTTTGATTTTGCTCATCCAAACAATTCGAAAAATACATATGAATTATGTATCTCGAAATTTGTTCATGAGATCATTATGCATGTGTTTAAAAACGTTTTTAGATTGTATTAACAATGCAAAACAACAATTTTATTGTGTTCCTAACGTGAGTGATTTTGCAAAATGAAATTGGGGTTTTGGTTCAAAAATAATTTTTCGACAAACCTTATCAATGTATGCAAATCCTATATCTACGGGAAGCATATTAGTTATACATTGTATCCTAGTGGTTTCAATTGAACAAATTCGAAAGAAAAATGAAAATTACCCAATTTCAATTTTTGGTGTTCATCATGAACCCTAGACTCAAAATGACAGAAATAGTTGAAATGACTTACAATTGATGATCTTAGAGATGTTAGGGATGATTAGATCTTGAATTTAAGTTTTAATGGTTGATTTTGAAGTTTTGGTGGATTTGGGGTTGTGTTCGTCGCACCTGCAGGTAAGGGGGTGTTTGTTTTTGTGTTTTGAAAATTTTTGTTTAAGGTGTACATATTCACTTCTGTTCTGACGGCGGTCCCATATCTCCTGGCGGTCCCCAATATATTGGGGGCCGCCTATATGGGGGCCACCCTCAGACATTGATTTTAGACTTTGTTTTTGACACAAATTTGACTAGAAGGAGTGACAATTCAATTTGCATTTCATAACAAAAAAACATGTTAAAGTACTCGGATGAAGTTATTTAAGTATGTCACGACACGGAATGGAACACGAACTAAAATTGAGACTGAAGAAAGAGCTGCGTACTCAATATGATTTATGAATGTGTTCCATCATTCTTAAACAAGACGTAGGATTAGTTAAACGATTTACCGTTTAAGAGTTTTGATGAAATGTCAGCAATATGTTGACGGACGATACTTTTTCGATAGATATATGTTCTTTTTGGACATTATCACGGAGGAAGTGGTGACGAATTTCGATGTGTTTGGTACGAGAATGTTGCACCGTTTTTTTGCTAAGGTCATTCGCGCCTTTGTTGTCGCACATGATGGAAACGTCATCGAGTCGTACGTCGTAGTCGATTAGAGCTTGTTTCATCCATAGTGCTTGTTGACATGCCTTTCCGGCGCTTACGTATTCGGCTTCGGTAGTGGATATAGCAAGAGTGGTTTGTTTCTTCGAGAACCAAGATGTCAAACAACATCCCACGAACGTACAAATACCGCTAGTGCTCTTTCGGTCCACATAATCTCCCGCATGATCAGAGTCGGCATATACTACGGTTTCTATGCCGGTCCCCTTAGGATACCATAATCCTAAGTGCGTAGTGCCTTTAATGTATCAGAAGATACGCTTAACCGCTTCAAGGTGAGAGGTTTTGGGAGCCTCTTGGAAGCGGGCACAAAGGCAGACACTAAACATGATATCGGGCCTACTTGCCGTTAGGTATAATAAACTACATATCATGCCTCGATACTTGGTACTATCTACCGACTCACACTCTTCATCTTTCATGAGTTTAGTATCGGAGGACATGGGGGTTTTCATTGGTTTAGAATCTTCTAGACCAAATTTCTTAAGCATTTCTTTAATATACTTAGATTGATTAAAGAATATACCATCTTCCATTTGTTTAATTTGTAATCCAAGGAAGAAGTTAAGTTCTCCCATCATGCTCATCTCGAACTCGTCATGCATGATTTTGGCAAATTCATCACACATGTCTTGACAAGTCGAACCGAATATAATGTATAACACCCCGTGTTTTAGGGTCATTGACGTCGTCAATAAATCCACAATGTATCTTTTGTATTGTACGCGTTTGCTTTAAATCGTAAAACGTTAAGTTAAATCGCGTAGGCTAAAAATTAGCGTTCAATGTAAACGGGCATCAAACAATTAAATGTTTACATCAAGCAAGGGTTAAGTAATTATTTTGAGGATAATTATTAACATTGTTCAATTTATTTTTATTGGTTGCGAAAATTTATTACGTTTCGCTATAAAATACGTTTAGGCATACCCGAAACCACCAAAACTTTTCTACGCTTCAACAAATACCCACTTTTGTACCCAATACCCAAAGTTTTATTAAACTTCACCCAAGTTAATATCATTTTTCACCTTGTACATTGGAAAAATAAACCAAGACATGTACATTAGCAAAATAAACTCTTGTATGTAAAAACCTACAACTAGTAACTTGCAACTTTCATATATGATACTAGATATGTTGTTAATATCAAAAAGTTTCTAGAAACCCTTCCCCCCCCCCTCTCTACCCATGGCACAACAACAACTAGGAGACCAAGATCACACAAAAGTCTTCCACTTGGTCTTGTACAACATAACCTCATTAAACCTAGCCATACCATGTTTCACTTTGACCATAAGAAATTCCATGAATTACTCATCCATGTCTTGGACTACTATTGCATCTTTTTGACTAGCTAACACCATATATACAAGTATACAAGAGATAGATAACACTCATATGCAAAACACTTAACAAGAAAATCAAGCAAACACTCTCTCTTTCTCTCTACTCACCCACGATAACAAACACCCCTTATACATAATCTATGCCTTGATTTTCCTAGACCATACACACCATCACACATCATTCCTAAGATATACTAAGGTGTTTGCAAGCCTTGGTTAACCATTTACAAGTATAGAAGCAAGAAAGGAAGATTAGGGTTTCTATTTGGAAAATTAGGGTTTCAAGTGTGCAAGCTTTGGTCTAAGGTCTAAAAAAGGGTTTAGGATCTATTTCTCATCATCATACATCAATATAAGGTTATCTATAAACCTTTATGTCTTTACTTTATTCATTTTTATGAGCATATATGTTTTATATAGCTAAATCACCAATTAGGGCTTTTAAATATGTTAAAAAGATAACTTACTTATGGTTATGAATTTGCACACTTTTTCTTATGTTATGTTGTTGTATATATCATGGAATAATGAAATTATGAGTGTGGTAACATGTTGGTTAAAGCATAAAAAGTTATATATGTTTATTGTTAAAAGTGTACTTAAGAAAGTTTAAGGTTTTAAGCCTTGGTAGGAACATGTTATCTTGGACTTAAGGACAATTATGGACCCAATGGACTATATAAATATATAGACATAGTATATTAAGAAAGTTTGAAAGAAATGTGGTATTTGATTTGTTGAAAAGTATATAAAGCCACAAAGTAATATAATTAACTATAACAAGGATACAAAAGAGGCAGTTTTGGATTTGAATCTCGAAACAGTAGGGTTAACATTTTTATAAAATACGACGCCTTCATTGACGAATACCAAAATGATCAGACAACTCAAAAAAAACGATTAATAACGAAAAAGATACGCTAATTACGAGTTATACGTTAATTAAACGGGTTTATAAAATAACTTTTATAAAACTTATATAAAACAGAAAGTTTGGTATTTTTAACAAATTATACATAATTTTAGGATTCCAAAACAATAAGAAACGTAATTTTTCGATTAAAAAAGAAGAAGTTATGAATTTCGCAAGTTTATATACTTAAAATGTAT
Organism: Tanacetum coccineum; assembly: GCA_026074375.1. Classification (NCBI taxonomy): domain Eukaryota; kingdom Viridiplantae; phylum Streptophyta; class Magnoliopsida; order Asterales; family Asteraceae; genus Tanacetum; species Tanacetum coccineum. The sequence goes on along the minus strand of BQNB010027250.1, from coordinate 30,458 downwards.
AAAAATGTTTTTATAAAACTATTTTTATAAAAGTTACTGTTCATGACAGAAACATTAATTTTTGTAAAACTTTCATAAATAAATAGAATTTCAATATGGAGAACTGCTCGAAAAAATTACTAAAAACGGAGCTAAAACGAATAAAATACGGCGTTTACGATAATTCGAAGTTAATAAAAGTAATTTAAGAAACAAAGAACAGTATAAAAGTTTACTATTCATCAGCAACTCTCAACTTAGAAAATATGATATAACTTTCCAATACAAAGAAGAACTTACTCGAAGAATCGCTAAAATCGGGATTAAAACGGACAAGTTATTACATTTACGAGTTTACGCTAATTAAAACACAAAAATAGGTTTATAGCTGTTATGAACAGTAAAAACACTATTCACCATAGAATGTTGAAAATTTAAAAACTTAATATTTTGATCACTCATCTTAATACGAAAGCGGTAAAAAAGAAAGCAGAAACGGTTTAAAACGGGAAAGTTATGCTAGTTTTACTAAAACGATAATTATAAATGTTTTCACTTTATAACAACGATTTCTAAATTACAAATAGACGGTGATGAAGCTATATAAAATTATATGTGGTTATCAAAGTACTATATTACTAGGGAGTTTCATAATGAGGCCTCTTCGGGATGGCGTATCGACGAGTTGTTGGATTTACGATTTAAAGTGTCCTAGCTCCTCATACGTCACTACATGACCTCTTAAATTATGATAGCCCGAACGATAGTATGATGTAACTAAACTAAGACTGTATATGATGTTTAGTTAAATCAAAAGAGAATTATGCGTTATACGACCTATGTTAATTTAGGTTGCATTCGATCATTTGTATGACGCGCTATCTGTGATATTTGGATTATCAGTAACTCAAGGTGAGTTCATAGCCCAACATTTTACATGGTTTTATTTTATAGGTTTTAGGGTGGAAAACATGCATTGTTTTATAACTTAACACAAGTGGATACTTTTATATTATGATTACGTGTTGCCTAAGTAGCGATAACCCAATCTGAGCCCATTATCATGAACTGTCAATTACTGGACTGTGAGCGCGAGTGTTATGAATAGATCTATTGGGTTTGACAACCCCGTTCGGGTGATTAGCTATCACTAGGCAAACGAACGTATACCATGTCGGATTAGGGATGTTGCGGGTTAGAACATCAATACGGGCGATGTGGGTAATTATATATTGCCATATATTTATGTCAAGCTTCAGTGTCATGAGCTTAGAGCAACGTAATTACATTTATAAATGTTTCATGCCATCTGTTGCATTATCATTAGCACTTGGGAAGATCTTAATGGTCAACTTTAATACGATTTATCAAACCTATTAATTCACCAACATTATTGTTTGGGACGTTTTAAAGCATGTTTTTCAGGAGGTCAGTAAGCACAAGGTGCAAGCGATACATTGGTGATTTTGTATTTTGGGATGACATGCTTAAAGATATGGTTGCATTATATTTTGGGAATCATGTATTATGAACTAGTATCTTTGTGATATGAATAATGAATAAGTTAAGCTTTGGGCTTTTTGTAACAAATGTTTGCTAAATCCAATGTATCAGTTTTAAATGACTTTTAATGGTCGTTCTATATATATCTTGTGTTATTGATCTAAGATGTGACACGCCCCGGACCCTTATTCCACTGCGACCCAATTTAGGAGTGTTACAGATTGGTATCAAGAGCCAAGGTTATAGAGAACCAGGTCAAAATGTTTTTGCTGGACTATAACCGTTTTCAAACATTGCTTATATAGAAAAGGGGGTTTTCACGAGACATACATGCATACATACATACATACACTACTTGTGCATTAGTCGGTTAGGCTAGATGCATGCATGATTGATATTCATGATTGATATACATGTTATAATATAAATGTATATTACTATAAGAGTCTTATATTAAATACTAATATACGTTATTTTGGATTTTCAAATACAGTTATGTCGGATTCAGAAGATTCCATGATCACCTATACACAGATATCCAGTCCATTTGCAGATTTGTCAGACATTGGTTCACTAGGAGTCGATGGACCACCCATTATGCCAGATGATCTATACGCATATGTTGTAGCTGCTTTCCAGGCCCCACCTTTACCTGATTATGTGCCAGGCCCCGAGGAGCCATAGGCACCACTTCCCCTAGACTTTGTTCCGGAGCCTATTTACTCGGAATTCATGCCACCAGACGATGAGGTACTCCCAGCGGAGGAGCAGCCACTGCCTGCTGCTGCCTTACCTACTGACCAGTTACCAGGTTATATCCCGGAGTCCGATCCTGAGGAGGACCCAGAGGAGGACGATGAGGATCCCGAGGAGGATCCAGCTGACTACCCTGCTGATAGGGCTGATGATGATGATGAGGAAGAGGAGGAGGAGCCCTCAAGAGATGATGCCGATGATAAGGACGAGGATGAGGAGGAGGAGGAGGAGCACCCAGCTCCGGCCGACTCTGTCCCACATGTACACCGTATGACTGCCAGGATATCTATCTGGGCTGAGCCATCCATATCACTTCCTTCTAGGGAAGAGGTCGAGAGACTTCTTGCCTTAACCACTCCACCTTCATCACCACTTACCCCATTATCATCACCACTACCACAGATACCCTCACCACCACTCCTAGTACCACCACCAGTACCTGTAATACCTCCACCACTACCTACTAGTCCTACCTATTCATTGGGCTATCGAGCCGTGATTGTCCGGCTAAGAGTCGGGCCTCATTTACTTCTTATGCACCACAACTCTTACCCATACCAGCCCCTATTTCATCACCACCTATACTCCTACCCTTTACTGACCGTAAGGCAAACAGACCCGAGTTTTGCTTACCACCTCGGAAGAGGTTATGTTCTACTTAGGGTCCTAGGTACGAGGTTGAAGAGAGTTCATTTGCTGCTGCCGCTAGACCGACTAGAGGTCGTAGGGCAGACTATGGGTTTTTCGGTACTATGGATACCGAGATTAGACGACAGAGAGCCAAGGAGGTCGGCTATAGGATTAGAGATGTTTGGGTAGACCCAAGAGAGGCTGTTGAGGAGGTAGCACCGATGACCCTTGAAGGGGTCAATACTAGGGTGACCGAGCTTGCTGCAGTTTAGGAGCAAGACACGCAGGATATCTATGCTATGATAGAGGATACATAGGACAGGCAGACCCAGATATATCAGAGAGTTAAGACATTGGTTGATGATAGTCAGTATCACTATGAGACTGCATGACTACTAGATCAGGAGGCTCTGGTTTCCCGGGAGGCATGGGGACGCTCCATAGAGGTTAGCTATATGGCACGTTCAGAGATTATGGCATTACGCTCTATAGTGAAGAGTCAGCAGGCAGTGATTTCACAGTTGTAGGCAGCTGACCGTAGGAGTCAGACTGTGACTTTAGAGATGTTACAAGCATACCATATGAGACATGCAAAGATTGTAGCATTATGGACATTTACCCGACAGGAGCAGCTTGTGTAGACTTTGACATTGATGCAGTCACTACAGGGGCAAGTGACCACTCTATAGGGACATGTGGCAGCACTGCAGGGACAGCAGGGACCCTTTGGAGGTCCAGCATAGCCAGTTGCACCGGAGGAGGCCGGTAGTAGTTCATAGATCATGTTATTGCTAGTTATTTTGTATATAGCCTACTAAGTATTACGGGTGACTCTCGGCTAGTAGGGCTCTAGGTTTATATTGTATTTTGTAACCTAATCGTTGTAAACCTTTTGTATCTGAACAAACCATGTATGTTTTCGAAATTATATATGGAATGGTTATGTTATGTCACGAATGTAATCGAATTTATCATGAATGAATGTCGATTTAGCTATATCGTTGTTAATTTTAATTCACTTGTTCATTTTACTGTGTGATGTGATCTCGCTGTACTTATCAGGTATATGTCATGTCACGGTTATGATTTTATGAAATCTAACAAGTATTATATTTTCTTCTGATATTAAAGAAAATGGCACCAAAAAGAAAGACAAGGTCAACACCAGAAACAACAACTACCACTACATCTGTCATTAATGCCCAACTTTAGGAAATGATTGATCAAGGTGTCACTGCTGCACTAGTAGCATGTGATGTAACTAGGAATGGCGATGACAGCCATACCTCGGGAACGGGTGTCAGGAGGTCTGAATGCGTTGCTCAAGAGTGCACCTATCAAGACTTCATGAAGTGCCAACCTCTGTATTTCAAAGGCACTGAGGGAGTTGTTGAAAAGAAAAAGGGTTGGATTCCGAGCATGAAACTGATGAGAATGAAATGGGTTCTGAATCTGATCAAGAGGAAAATGAATAAGAGGTTGAAGATGATGAAGAATAAAAGGAGGACGAGTTTGTAAAAACCTCATCCAACTATAATTCTACTAATGTTGAAGATGAAACCAATGCAGAATCAAAAGTTGAAGATAATGCTGAAGGTGATGAGGATAAAGGAATGGATTATACTACCAATCAGTACGACGATGATGTGGATATAAGGTTGAATGACCCAGTTAATACTGATGAAGGGTTTATTCAAAAGGAGGGTACCAATACTGAAATGATTAATGTTCAGCAAGGGAATGAAAATCTAGAGATCACACTCAATCAAGTCATAGAAGATGCTCATGTGACAATTTCTACTATTGCAAAGAATACTGATGTTCCAGTTACTAGCTCTTCCCATTCATTTGACTTGGCATCTAAATTCTTAAATTTTGCAGATATTCCCCCCACAGATGCAGAAATTGTTTCTCTAATGGATGTTCATGTCCATCATGAAGTACCAAGCTATCCAACACCTACACTCCTTACAGTACTTGTTTTAGTTATCACTGAATCTTTACCTGTATACACTGCAGTCATCCCACAATCATTACCATCCTTCACTCATCTACTACCACAATCAACACCAACACCACCACCAACAATTGAATCAACAAATCCTTTATCTACACTTCCAAATTTCACATTCATCTTCTAATTCAACAACAGAGTCTTAGCTTTAGAGAAAGAAGATTCTGAACTCAAAAAGGATGATCTTCTCAACATTTATGTGACTACTCTAGTAGATGAACATCTAGACTCAAGGCTAGGAGCTTGGGGGGGGGGGGGGCCACCCACCAGAGATGAATTCATGAGCTAAATCTAAAATAAAATAAAACAAAAAAAACTAATAGCTAATAAACAAAGTACTCTAAAATAACCTTTTCAGCATCCATCACTGCTAGGATCATAAAGCAAGTCAAGATTCAACTTCCTTAGATTCTGCCAAAGGAAGTGTCTAACTTTGCTCTTCCGGTGATCAAAAGCATGGTTACTGAGTCACTTGAACATGCGGTTCTAGCCAATGAGTCTTCTCAACCACAGTCTACATATGAAGCTGGTGCGATGGATTAAAGTCAATCATATCTAACAGCTACTCTGCACAGAGAATGCTATGATGGATTACTTAAATCTTATAAGCTCGACAAGAGTCTCTTCTCTACTTATGATAAACTGTATTCATTGAATAGAAGCCAAGAAGACAAAGATAAAGATGAAGACCCTTCCGCTGGATCAGACCGAGGGTTGAAGAAGAGGAAGACAAGCAAGGATGCAGAACCAACAAAAGGTCCGAAAACTAAAGAATCAAAGTCTGGCTCATCCAAAGGCACCAAGTCTCAATCAAAATCTTCTGGAAAGTTATTTAAGCAAAGGAACCAGAGTTCGAGGTTGCAGATTCTGATATGCAACAGAATCAAAAAGGGGATCTGGGTTGTTAGGAATACGAAAAGTATCAGTCACTTCCCAAAATAGATAGTCGTAGCTTTGTAGATACATATGTATGTTAGTAAGCTAACCAGCCAAATACACATGAAAATCCCAATTGACTTAGGCCCATGGCCATTAGTGCTGATTTATTTATACCCTCTCCACACATAAAAAGGGTGTTGGTTGGTTCATTTCTCACATACACTTAATCTAATATTCTCTTCTTTGTTTCTCTCTCTAAGTGTTTATCCAAAAACCTCTTTCTCTATCTAAAACTCTAAACGAATTCCATACTATATGTGTTAAGATGTTCTACAAGTGGTATCAAAGCCATGGGGTATTTGTGAAGGTCTTGTGTGTGTTTTTCTCCTTTGTTTACTCGTTAGTTTGGTTCAAACCTATCAAGAGATTTTCATCTTTTGAGGGTTTAAAAACCATAAATATTTTAACTTTCTTCTTTATTTATCTTAGTTTAGGCTAGAAGTACAAGAAAATCTTTAAAAAACCATCAAAAATTTCATCTTTTTGAGTCTTTTTTGTTAGAAAAAGGGTTTTGTACTAAGAATCTTAATTTCAAATTTTTCGTGCCAAAAACATTAAAGTTTATGTTTTTAAGGTTCTGATAGTCTTAGATAGGTAAGAAGTACAAGAAAAATCGGCTAAAAACGTCAAAAATTGAGTCTTTTTAAGATTTTTGATTTTTGAGTTTCGAAGTGTATTGGGCGAACTATACGTATAGGCGAAGTATACAAGTTTTTTTGTTCAGGCAAACTATACATTTTTGGTCAGGCAAAGTATACGTGTTGTTTGCTACAGCATAATCATTGTGTCTATTATGCAGGTGCGATATATAGTTATACCCCATATAATAGGCTAGCATAACTAGTTTCTGTTCGGGCGATTATAACGTTTCTCCCATTGCAAATAATTCGTGAATTTCCTAAGCGAATATACGGAATTTCTTAAGCTGATTTATAAGTTTTATGCTAAGCGATTTATAAGTGATTTTCAACAGCGAGTGTATACGTATTGTTTCAACATAACGCATTTTACGAGTTTTTTCAAACAGGCGATTTATATGTTTAATTTCCAAGGGTCATTTATATTTGTTCCTTAAGGAGATATTTTTACATAATTTGCCTAGGGTATTAATACGCTTTACTTGGAGAACTATCACACTTTCATTGGGTGAATTATACGGTTGTTCTTTGATTTGTAAAATCCCGTGAAAACTAGATTTCCCGGTTTCATCAAGAATTGTAAAATCTCGACTCTCTCATGTGTTTCTCTCTCTAGAAACTAGCCAAGTCCAAGAATCGACCCCGTGTTATGATATAGGATATACCACACGAATTAACATCATTCCTTTAAAAGGCGATTTAATAACTTCCTTTACTAGGCGATTTAACAACTTCTAAAAGGAAAATTAATTCACTTGAACACTCAAATTTGCTAAAGTAAATAATACGGTTTATCTCTTTGATTTGTAAAATCCCATGAAACATTCAATTGTCTTTTTGATTTTATCAAGAGTTGTAAAATCCCGTGTAGTTTCAAGACTTACAACACACAAAAGACAACTCACTAAAAACATAAATAACTTTCAATCACCGTTCGATCCACAAGTACTAGCATATAACATCAAATCAACATGGATTTAATTATTCCACTTGGACAAAAGAATACTCTTGTTGAGTACATGATACTCTCCGGTGCTGACAATCGTCCACCAATGTTGGACAAAGACTTGTATGATTCTTGGAAAAGTCAAATGGAACTTTACATGCAAAACAGAGAGCACAAAAGAATGATACTTGAATCAGTTGAAAGTGGTCCACTCATTTGGCCTACTATTGAAGAGAATAGGGTGACCAGAACAAAGAAATATGCTAAATGGAGCAATTTCAAGTTAATACCAAGTTCTTAAACAGTCTTCCACCGGAATGGAGTAAGTTTATGACTGATGTCAAGCTCGTAAAGGATTTGCATACTACCAACTTTGATCAGCTTCATGCATATCTTAAACAACACGAACTCTATGCAAATGAAGTTCATCTTCTGCGTGAACGCAATCAAGATCCACTTGCATTCGTTGCAAATCAGCAGATGACACCATCTCACTTCAACACTTATCAGTCTTCATACAACAATCCTCAATTTCAACAACAGTTTCCACCATCTCAGTATGGATCAATTTATCCCAATCAACATTACTCATCTACTTATCAATCACAACCTCAATTCAATCAGTCATCCATTCCACCATCATATCTATATCAGTCTCAAATGAATCATCAAACCTCATCTGTTCCACAAATTGGTTATTAATTACCTCAAGTTACTACACAACCAATGACTGAGTCACCTTTTGTGGACTCAGGTTTTGCTGTTCTTGTATTCTCTCCAGGAGATTATCCAATTGCTTGTCTCAACAATGCAATGCCTTTTCTAACGGCTATAGCTTCCTCAAGGTTCCCCTCAACCAATAATTAACTTAGAACTTCATCAAATTCAAGAAACTAAGCCACTATTCAAGATGGTAGGATCACAGTGCAACAAGTTCAGGGGAGACAAGGTCAAAGTTATTATGGTACTGGGTATAAGAGTAATGCTACTAGTTCTGGGGGAAACAATGCAAGTGGACAGGCAAGGGTTGTTAAATGCTACAACTGTCAAGGTGAAGGACATATGGCTAGGCAATGCACTCAGCCTAAGCGACCAAGGAATGCAGCATGGTATAAGGATAAAGCAATGTTAGTTGAAGCTCAGGAAGCTGGACAAATTTTGGATGAAAAGCAACTCGTATTTCTTGCAGATCCAAGGGTTCCAGATGGTCAAGTTGCTCAGACAATCATTCCAAACAATGCTGCTTTTTAGACTGAGGATCTTGATACTTATGATTCTGACTGTGATGATATCTCGAATGCAAAAGCGGTTCTCATGGCCAACATTTCCAACTATGGTTCTGACGTTATCTCAGAGGTACCTCATTCTGAAACCCATCTTAATGATATGGAAAATCAAAGTGTGCATGCAATGCAGGATTTTGAACAACCACCAGCTGCGGATTTTATAGATAATGAGATACATAGGGATAGCAATATCATTCCGTACTCTCAATATTTGCAAGAAACACAATAGGAAAATGTTCAAGATACTTATTTGCAGGCATAACAAGATTCAATGATTTTATCAGTGATAGAACAAATGTCGGAACAAATGATTAATCATGTAAATAATTAGGAAAAAACTAATAAGGAACAAAATAATGAATCAGTAACCGCTAAGCTAGAGAGATATAAAGAACGAGTCAAAACCTTTTAACAACATCTTAATATTGATTTAAGCAGTCGTGAAAAAATTATTGATTCGCAGATGGATGATATGATTAAGGAGAAGCTTGCAGTGAAAGAACAAGTTGACTCACTTGAGCAAAATCTTTCTAAACAAATTAAAGAAAAGGAATTTTTATTGCAAACATTCAATGTTTTCAAAAATGAATCCAAAGAAAAGGAAGATAAATATATGGAAAACGAATTTGATTTGGAAAAGAAGATAAAGGAACATGATAATATTATTTTTAAAGTGGGTCAGTCTTCTTAAACAGTGCACATGTTAACTAAGCCACAAGCCTTCTATGATAATATACACAAACAAGCTCTAGGTTATCAAAATCTGTTTCAACTTAAGAAAGCTCAGTATATTAAACCAACCTTGTATGATGGTAGTGTTATATCTGCTAAACATGTTGCCATGCCTATGATTGATGATGAGGAAACATTGATTTTGGAAGAAGAGAGTCGATCAAAAATATCTAAAAAAGAAAATGATACGGAGGCCATTAAACAAAACATTTCTCATAAATCTATTGGTTATGAAAAATTAAATAGACTATCTGATGATTTTGGAAAACGTTTTACTCCACAACAAGAATTGTCGGCTGAACAAGCTTTCTGGTTGCGTATGTCCAATCCTACCAGTAAACCTTCTGATGCATCCCCTGTCAAAATAGAAGCTCCTAAGGAACTTCCTAAGGTTAGCTTGGTGAATGAAAGCCTTAAAAAGCTTAAATTTCACCTTGCCAGGTTTGACAATGTGGTGAAGATAAGGACTACACCTGATGCTCGTACAGAAGGTGAATGGGGGTTTGAACATACAAAAGCTGTGTTTAACAATGAAATTATTCCATTTCTAAAATCTTTAAAAGACATCTTCAATGTGTTTGATAGAGATCTTCTAAATGAAATAATGGAAGTACAGACAGTTTTTGACCAAATGGACGCTGCTGTTCAACAGTCTTCAGTTGACAAACAATGTTTGGAAATTGCTAAAAAAGAATTACTTTTGGAAAATGATCGACTCTTAGAACAAATCATGTCTCAAGATGTTCTTTTAACTGTGATGAATTCTATGTCTTTGATTGGTAAATATATGAATATGGATAGAAAGAGAAATGAATCTTGTGATAAGTGTTCCAATCTTGAGGCTGAGCTTTTAAAATCACAAAATGTGCATAATGATCTTTTGAAAAGTTACTCACAACTTGAAAAACATTGTATTTCTCTTGAATTGTCAATACAACTTAATTAAGAAATTTTTCAAAAAGATAAATCTTGTGATAATCAAAATGCTCTCGAAATTCCAATTTTTTTTGAAAATAATGATTTGAAAGCTCAGCTTCAAGACAAAGACAGTACCATTTGTAAGTTGAAGGATATTATAAAATCAATGAGAGAAAAGTCCAAGGAAGAGAATGTGAATTATGATTATGGTGAATTAGAAACCAAAAATGTGGAACTAGAAAATAGTGTGGCAAAATTGATTTCGGAAAACGAGCATCTTTGTAATGAAATTAATCATGTGAAACAGGTTTTTAAAGAGCAGTTTGACTCAATAAAAAAGACACGTGTTCGTACTAAAGAACATAGTGACTCTTTAATTGATAAACCGAACTTAAAATCTGATGAAAATGAGGATTTAAAAGCTCAAGTTCAAGATAAGGTTTTTGTGATCACATCATTGAAAAATGATTTACGGAAATTAAATGGAAAAGAAATTATTGATATTGCTGCACAAACACCATCTGCCCACACTATTGTTCTAGGCATGTTCAAGTTAGATTTAGAACCTTTAGCTCCCAGATTATTGCAAAATAGGGAAATTCACATAGAATACCTTAAGTATACTCAGGAACAAGCTGATATTCTTCGAGGAATAGTCAAACAAGCTAAAGCAAAACAACCTTTAGATAAAGAGTTAGACTTTACCTGTAAGCATGCCCAACGAATTCAGGAGTTACTTGTATATGTTCAAGATACGTGCCCTAATGCGATTAAACTTAGCGTGAAAAAGGTTGCTGTCAGACCCAAAAACAATGTCAAGAAATTTAGGTTTGCTGAACCTCTCATATGCTCAAGCAACATTAAACAGGTAGAGTCATCTACAACATCAAATTCTAACACACATGTGTTGTCTCCTACAGGATTGAAGTGTTCTACTAGCAATTGCGGATCAAAGCCTACAGGCAATAAAAAGAATGATAGGATCTCGCGAAAACCAAGTAGGAACATAAAGAATAAAGTAGAAGACCAACCTTGGAAAGTTAATAAAAAGAATAGTGTCGTTGAACCTATTCCTGATGTTGATGTTAAGCATTCACTATTAAATGTGAATTCTAAACCTATTTGTGCTACTTGTAAGAAATCTATGTTTGATGGTGTTCATGATATGTGTCTTCTTGATTTTATGTAAAATGTGAATAGCCGTGCTAAATCTGCTAAGAAAAATAAAAAACAAAATATTTGGAGATCTACGGGTCATGTATTCACTAAAGTAGGACTTAAGTGAAAACCAACAGGCAGAACTTTCACTGTAGTTGGTAATATGTGCCATTTAACTAGGATCACTTCAGATAACGTAGTGCCTCCTAAGACAACCACTTTCCACTTAGTTGAATCGCAAAAACCAGAGCTTAAAGTTTGTAGCAGGAAACTCAAAAGTGTTAAAAATATAGGTTCGAGTAAAAAAGCTAAGATTGTAGAATCTAAGAATGCTAACTACTCGGAACCCAATCATACTTGGGGATCCAATGCTACAGATATTCCATCGTCTTCTTCTTCTGTCATGACAGGTTGTCCAGGTTGTTCTCTGGTATCTGGACTCCGGATGTTCGAAACACATGACAGGGAATCGCTCTCAGCTCATAAACTTTGTTAGTAAATTTCTAGGTACAGTTAGATTTGGGAACAACCACATTGCAAGAATTATGAGGTATGGTGACTATCAGCTAGGAAACGTGACTATCTCAAGGGTTTATTACGTCGAGGGGCTTGGATATAATTTGTTTTTTGTTGGTCAATTTTACGACGGGGATCTTGAAGTTGCATTTTAGAAAAACACTTACTTTATTCGTAATTTAGAAGGTGTAGATCTACAGGGGGCATTTGTGTCAAAAGTCCAAACTTTTAACACAAACACCCATTCCCTCCCTCTTTCACGTCATAGAACACACACACTCTCACACATTGTCTCTCCTCTCCCACACCTAAAAATCGTCACTCTCTAGAACTCGCATCTCAGATCATTTCAAGCTTCGAGGTAAACTACAATCTTGTTCCCCGCATCATAAACATCTTATGTTCAAAAGGAATTGGGTTGTATCATAATATCTTGCTCAATTTCCCTAGAAATCATTTTAGGGTTTGCGAAAATTGAAAGTTGCCCATTTCCAAAATTAAGTGAGGGGTTTTGATGGGTTAGGGGTGTAGATGACTCGGTTGTAACTATTCTTGATAATAATAACATCTTCGTGTGTTTCTAGTGATTCTTGTGTGCGAAGTTTGGGTATATGGGGTATACTTGATAAATGTGTTATGTTTTGTTTATGTTTGCAAACTTTCTTGAATATTTATCAATGTGAAAATCCAAGTATTGTTTGCCTATTTTGTGATTTTGATTCGAACGAGCATGTACTCACTTGTTCTTGGTAGTTATTGACAATTTTGTAGTTAATGTATGTTATATCTGCTAGAATAAGTTTATACGTGCCTTGTCTATGTGGTTGGAATGTGTCAATCCCAAAAGTGAAGGATTGTATAAATCATTGTTTTATAGACGGCGATTTATACGCCCGTGTATGAAGACGGCTATTTATACATGAATTCACAGACGGCGATTTATACCTAGGAGTCTAGACGGAGATTTATACATAGATATATAGACGGCGATTTATACATAGATCTTAGACGACGATTTATACCTAGGTCATGGACGACGATTTATACCTAAGTATTAGACGGCGATTTATACATAGATCTTAGACGACGATTTATACCTAGGTTATAGACGGCGATATATACCTAAGTCTTAGGCGGCGATTTATACCTAAGGTTGTTAACGGCGATTTATACATAAAAGATACAACGATTTATACCTGTTCAAGACAGCAATTTATACATGTGGTATAAAATTGATTTCTTTCCTAAATGTCTTAACTTAATAACTCATTTTAGGTTGAAATCTTTCCTATGTCAGATATAAGTTACCAAATTGAATATGGTTGACCTAAAGTTAGCTTGTTGACCATAAGTTGACCTTTTGGTTTGTATCCTGCTATTAAATACCTGATAATGTGTAGCTATGTCTGCTTGTCTAATGTCTATAAATTGCTTTGCATATGAATTATAGTTGTATTTTCTTAGCAGAAACATGAATCCCATTGCATCTCAACAAGCTGCTCTTGACAATTCTTTGGTCGCTCCTGAGAAGAGGCTAAAGATTGAAAGATACAATGCCAGAATTGCTTTTACCAAGCCACAGAAAGAAGAAACATATCAAGTCACATTGGATGATCTCAAGTTATCTCTTTGCTATCCTACTTTCTAAATCACTGCTGAAGTCTCTAAAATCTACATGCATCAGTTCTGGAACACCATCAAGAAGATTGGAAAAATAGATGCTTATGACTTCAAGCTGGATAAGAAAAAGTTCCGAGTTGACACTGAAGTATTCCGTGAGATTCTTCAGATCTGTCCCCGTCTCCCTAACCAAGATTTTGTGGAACTTCCTTTAGAAAATGATTTACTTTCATTTATCAAGGAACTTGGTTACTCTGGCAAGTGTAACATGCTATCTACCATTTGAACTGATCAAATGCACCAGCCTTGGAGGACATTTGCTGTTGTCATTAACAGGTGCATCTCTGGGAAATCAACAAGACTTGATAGGCTCAAGGAATCACGTGCTCAAATCTTATGGGCAATGTACAATCAGAAGAATGTTGATTATGTTGCTCTTCTCTGGGAAGACTTTATGTATCAAGCTGACAACAGAGAAATCAACTCAGTAAGAAAAGAACACATGCCCTACCCAAGATTTACCAAAGTCATCATCGATCATTTCATCTCCAAAGACAATACCATATCCTTCAAAAATGCCCTTTAACGTCTCAACAAGCACCAATACGTGCATGGTAAAGATATGCGTCAAGCTTTCTTATCTCTCAACATTCTCTAAATGTGCCGTGATCCACAACTCTTCACAATGTCATGCAGGAAACGACAAATTACTGGAACAAATTTATGTTGACTGAATAATATTTGCATCAACAATACTGCCATAATGTGATGAGTTTGCTAATCCAGATGGACCTCTAAGTTTCAAGATGTCAATGATGGGCAAAATGTCATTCTTTTTAGGACAGCAAGTTTCTCAAAGTCCCAGAGGCATCTTTCATAACCATCTAAATATGCTTCTGAAATCGTTAAAAACTAATGGCGATAAATACTACTGAATCCTGTTGACACACCATAATTGAAGACGTATGTGATGGGCTCAAGAACTGGATAAGACTAAAGGGTAAACCAGTTTATAACTGCACTTTACCATGCATTGATTGGATCCTTAATGTATCTTACAGCCAGTAGACCGGACCTTAACTATGTTGTCTGCTTATGTGCCCAGTATCAAGCTAAGCCTACCGAAAAGCACTTACAAGCGGTGAAACAGATCTTTCGATACCTTAATGGAACCATTAACATGGGTCTATAGTATTCGAAGGATACCGATATGTCTCTCACAGCTTATGTAGATGCCAATCACGCGGGGTGTCAGGACACACTAGACGTAGTACATTCGGAACGCTCAGTTTTAAGGTGCCAAACATGTTAAGTTGGTCATCCAAGAAGCAAAAGAGCACTGGAATTATCCACGAGTACAGAGGCCGAATATAGATAGCCTGTCTGGAATGTTTGAGCTCACAAATCCTATGGATGCGTTCATAACTAACAGACTATGGTTTTAAATTCAATAAGATTCCTCTGTACTGCGACAACAAGAGTATGAGTTTGCTTTAGCTGCAACATGTCAATCAAACATTCAAGATCTAAGCACATCGATATTCGCTACCATTTCATAAAGGAGCAAGTGGAGAATGGAATCGTGGAACTATACTTTGTCCGGACTGAATACCAACTGGCTGACATCTTTACTAAACCATTGCCTCGAGAGAGATTTAACTTCTTGATCAACAAGCTTGGTATGAGAAGCATGTCTCCAGAAACGTTGAAACGTCTGGCAGAGGAAACGGACGAGTGATGGTGGTAACTCATATCCTGTATATATGTACATATGAAAACATAAAAAAATTACAAAAAGAGTTTCCTTTTATAAAATTTTACAAAAACAAAAGAAAAAATTAAAAAAATTCAGAAAATTATAAAAATATGTATTTACGGCATGTCTTCTAAAATACGATAACATTTACGGCCTTAGAAATGTCATTCAATAATGATACGAGGCTGTAAATGAAGTTCGAGCAGAAGTTTCAAAAAAGTTTTCAAAACATGCCAAAATGGCTTGCTATTATTTTATATAGCAACCCGGTCATCATCTTAAAGGCAAGTATGTCGTCAAAAAGATAACTTGACCTCATAACGGGAAATTTGTTTTTCTCGGTAATGAATTACTTTATATGCATTCAAAGGCTTGTGATTACATTGCATCACAACCCGTGCTTCCTTTAATCCGTAAGTGTACGTGTCAGTGCGCTTATGTGGCAAAATAAGAGAAATCTTATTTTCTTGGGGTGTTGCTTTTAAAAATATACAATAATCATCGTTCAGATTCAATAAATCAACATTTTTCTAAGACAATTTTGAACCATCAAATAACGACTACAGCTCTTTCAATAGAAAAAGGGTTATTATTTGAGGGGGAGAATCTGTCAAAATCATCTTCTTCATAATTAATAAAGTGTCAATCAGAAAAGGTTTTTAATGGTGTCGGGTGAATAATTAAAGGGGAGTTGATAAATGTCAACTTAATCGGGCTTTATTTGCTATCTGTTTAATCTTATAGGGGCATTAATGCATTATGTGAACTTGCTTCTTGATAACTAAACCTTAAGGGCTAATGTTGCAAATTTGGAAACTTAGTTTGCCTTAGGAATAGGTTATAAGAAAATTTGATAGTGTCCCTAAACCCTAGGGGGCATTTCTGTCAAAAACCCAAAAAGGTTTTGAACAAACACCCCATTTGCCTGCTCTGTTAGTCACACGAACACAAAACACAATCATAAACCTTCAAACTTCCATTAGTGATTTTCAAGACCTTAAGAATATGTTCAACCTCGTTTTTAAGCTGAAAGGTACTCGTATTTATGCTAAAGCCTTCATATTTCTGACCAAACCTTTGAATTTTATAAGAAAAACCCTAAAACTCGACCTAACTTGAATCACCTTAAAAAGTGAATGAAAAGTGAAATTGATTGAGGGGTTTTGAACATATAGGGGTAGAGATTGTGTAGCTTTAACAGTTTTAAATAAGGTTAACCTCGTCATGTGTTTTGATTAATTCTTGAAATTAAAAATTTTGAAAAAGGATCAAAACTTGAAAAAGTTTGTGGGTTTGGGTTTAAGAATGATAATAAAGATAGTTTGAGTATGTTTGAGTGTTTGGTTTCATGATTTCATTCTAAATCTTGAACCTTATGTGTTTTCGGGTTATTGTAGCTCGAACTAAGCTTATATTAAGATTTTTCTGGGTAATTTGATATGAAAGTTGTTAGAATGATTAAATGATGCTATATGGTCAAGTTTGAGTGTGTTTAGATTCTTAAAATAGAGTGAAATGTTTAGTTAAAAATCACACAGGCGATCTATACATTATAAAAATACACAGGCGATCAATGCATATTCATATAGGCGATCAATACAAAAAGTCGTAAGCGACATCTATACATAGTTTCATTACAAAACCAGGCGATTAATACAGTCATCAATTATAACATGCGAACACTACAAAGTAATTTAACAAGGCGATCAATACGTAGTTGTTTAACTCAGGCGATCAATACGTTTGGGCAAATACTCAGGCGATCAATACATATATGAATACACAGGCAATCAATACAACTTTGTATAGGCGATCTATACATGAGAGATTACATAGGCGATCTATACATGAATCTCAACACAGGCGATTTATGCACTTTACATAGGCTTACTATACTTGATTTTTTAAGTGAATAAATCTAGTAATCCTGTAATTCAACCTATAACCTTAACTACGATACAAATTAAACCACTCTCAACGACAAAAAGATCTATGGTTAGGTGTAATTTTCCCTTAAAATCCTAAGTGTAAGCCTTGATTTTACTAGTTAGCCCTATAGTATATGTGTTGAATCCATGGTGTGTATCCTAGTTGCATGTGAATCTGTCCTTTGTTATTATGTGCCTTTGTATCAAATGTTACCTATTGTTTGTTTGCCTATACATGATTGTAGTAAATCCCTGTTATTTTGAAACAGATCTAGATTGTACCCATCAGTTTATAAATTTGCTATAGCAGAATCATGACTTCAATCATCGCTCAACAAACCAAGCTTGACCTTGAACTTGTTCCAAAAGATAATCGATTTGATATCAGAAAATGCAATGGAAGAATCCCTTGTGGATTTTCACCAAGAGAACTCACATTTCAAGTCATTCTAGATGCACTTGCACTTACTCCTTGCTATCTTGCATTTGTCATCACTACTGATGTCTCTGAAGTGTATATGCATCAATTCTGGAATTGCATTTACAAGCACGATGACTTCTACAGATTCAATATTGACAAGAAGAAACATTTCAAGCTTACATTGGAAGTTTTCAGAGACATCCTTCAGATTTGCCCAAGAGTACAGGGTAGAGAATTTGATCCCCTTCCATCTGAAGAAGACACTGTGTCCTTCTTGAGAGATCTTGGTCATACAGGGGTGATCAATTCTCTCAATGATGTTGTTGTCGATCAGATGCATCAACCTTGGAGAACCTTTGCTGCTATTATTAACAGAAGCCTATCAGGAAAGACTACTGGTCTTGACAAGCTTCGTCTCACAAATCATTTGGGGTATGTACTTTCAGAAGAACATAGATTATGTGGAGTTACTCTGGGAAGACTTCACATATCAGATTGACAATAAAGAGTTCAAAAAGCAAGAAAAGATGTACTACCCTCGCTTCACCAAAGCTATCATTCACCACTTCCTGCTTCAAGAAAAGTCACTCTCCTGGAGAAACAGAATTGGAATGCACACCTCCAAGGACGATTACTTGATTAACACCTTAAGATTTGTTTCGAGAAAAGAAGCATCTCAGAAATATGGAGCTGTTCTTCCTGATTGTCTAACAAGTCCAGCAATGAAGGAAAGCAAAGCGTACAAGACATATCTTGGCTTTGCTACAGGTGCGGTGCCTCCCAAGGCTGCTAGAAAGTTCAAGAAAGCATCTCCATCAAAGAAAGACAATGTTCATATCCCTGAAGATGAAGAACCTGTCAAAAAGGGCAAAAGATTGAAGACAGCTGCCAAGAAGTCTGCTTCTAAGCCAGCAACAGGTATAGTCATCAGAGAGCCTGCTGTGGAAACTAAGTCTAAAAGAAATGAGAAGGAAAAGGTGGATGTAGCACATGGAAAGGGAATAGAGTTATTATATGATGTAGCTTTGACGGATGAGGCTTAGATGAAAGAAGTTCGTAAAAAGAGCTTAAGAGACTTTCACAAGACACATCATGTAGGTCCAAAGTCTTAGATCTGTTTAGCCTTTTGTAAGACAATAGCTAACTTGAATAAATCCAAATCAACTATATGAGAGACAATAACTATGAATATTATGTGCTAATGCGGAATCTTAACACAAGTACTAAGAAGAACACAATGTAATACTTGTCTATTCGCTATTGATTTCTATTAGGGTTCTATATATCTTTTTTTTAACATTATGCCGTGGGGTTCCTTTTATACACCAAGGAAACTGATTGCAAGAATCTAACACGCGTAAAAATATAAAATATATAATACGATGGAAAATTACCAGATTACCCTTGAGGACAAAGGTAAAAAGGAAAATCTTCACAAATATATATAATATAATATAATACGTATGTTAACCGGGAAGTATGATTCCCCGGGTCGTTTCCCCAACGATTTGTGAAATTGAAACCACGTTCTAGTTTGGACAATGATTTGAATTAAAACAAAGATTGATTTGATTATTTATAACTACTAATTAAAAGCAACAATTAAAATAAGAAAACTAAAGCAATTAAGCACAAAAATGATTAACGGGAACAAATTAAATGCGACGAATAAGCAACTTAGGCAAGATTAACTCCTAAAAATGTAAATTAAATTTCTAAACCTAAAATAAGACAAAAGAAATTTTTAAGAAAAAGAAAATTATTTTTTTGATTATTTTTGAATTTATTATGAATTAAAAACTAATTTATTCTATTTAAATCCTAGAAAATAGCAAATTGAATCCTAAAAATTCTAAAAAAATGATTTTTAAACTTAGAAAAATCTTAAATAATATAAAAATTCAAAAAACTATTTTTAACTACTTTTAATATTAAAATCTTATTTTTTAAATTAAAATTAAAAGCTTAAAAATGAAAATTTAAATCTAAAAAGAGTAAAAATGATTTTTCTAGATGTAAAACTAAAAGTAATTAATCTAATTCTAAAAACAATTTTTTTTGTATTTTTAAAAGTTATTTTTGTATTTTTAAATGATTTTTGAAAATTTAAACTTAAGAAAAATCCTAGAAAATAAACTACTAAATGGAAAAATTCCAAAAATTCAAGAAAAGTCCTAAATGCAACTAAGAACAAAGGGAAAATAAGAATAAGCCCCCAGCTTATCTAATAAGCTGGGGAAATAAGCTAAAAGGCTACGGCTTTTGTTATAACAAAGAAAAGAAAACGTGTATATTAATTAACTGAAAAGAGAGGATGACAGATGAGCTATTGTAGCAAAGAGGTTAAGGCGTTGTATTAGATATTAGAAAAAGACTCGGTCACCCCATGTATTTTACTGTTCACTATAGCTCGTATTTTAATAGGTAAACTATGACTTTCGTATTGAACCGGGTACTAATACCTGGTGTATTCCTAAGAACTATAAATAACCTCTTACCTCTTCCCAACTTTGGAAGAGTAAGAATCTATCATTTTACACACACACTTTAGTAAGTTTCCTTAATTCTCTCTCAACTATTCT
The DNA here is from genome assembly GCA_026074375.1 of Tanacetum coccineum. NCBI lineage: Eukaryota > Viridiplantae > Streptophyta > Magnoliopsida > Asterales > Asteraceae > Tanacetum > Tanacetum coccineum. Next base: position 10,136 of record BQNB010027250.1, on the reverse strand, counting down.
CTCTCTTCTAACTTTCTCTCACTAATCTCTTAGATCTAAACATTTGTTTTGTGTGAATTCGGGAACCTACAATTGGTATCAGAGCCATGGGGTGGATTCGTGATTGATTCATGTAGGTTGATTAAGCTCAAAAACGCTCATTTTGTGAAAAAAAGACCACGACTCAAATTTGTTTTGGGTTTATTGGTTCGATATAACGTTTTTTTTTTTTTTTTGTTTTTCATGTAATATATGTTTAACAGGTCATGTGTTGCTATACCACGTGATTTTGCTAGTTCCAAATTCGATTTATAAGCTTATTAAGTTTGTGTTCTTTCGTGGAGGTTGCTTCTTTCTTGAAAATCGCGAAAGACATAGATGTTAGGAAGAATTAGGCTTATAAGGTTTGCTTAGTATTTGATATTTTAGCTTTGTTTCGTGGTTAATAGGCATATATAGGCTTATTTTGGCTAGATCCGAATGTGTGTTCTTGATGGAGGTTTGAATATTAAATGTTATTCTCCGCGTTTGACCAGGTCAAAGGCGAGTAGCTTAAATTTTACTTGCCAGCCGATTTGCTTAAAAATCAACGGCGAGTTTCCTTAATTGAGGCGTTTTGACAGATACCAAAGGCGGTTTGAATATTTTAATAGAAAAATAGGAAAAGAACCCTTGGCGGTTTGGACCCTCGGCGGCGAGTTGTGTATCGCGGCGTTATTGCTTCATGGCGTGTTTGAAACAAAACTTAAGCAGCAGGTTTGAATTAAATAATACATCGGGCGAGTATGTTCACTAATTCACGGCGATTGACAAGCTTAGGCGGCGGTTAGGTCACTATAGGCAGCGGTTGATTATTTTATTATGCCGGCTAGTTAAAACAAAATAAAAGAAGGCGGTTTGCTTGATTTATTTGGCAGCAGGTTTGGTGACAGTTTGAATTTTTTTGGCGGGGTTAAAAAGTTTAAGAACAATTTTAATTTTTCCTATAGCCATTTTTTCTTTTTTAGCTCATTTTATACCAAATTTTTAAATATTGGTAATAAGGTAAAAATTATATGTAAAAATTCAAATTATTTTTAGGCTCGAAAAATTAGAAAAAAAAATTAATTTTTCAATAGCTTTTTTAGCTAATTTTACACCAAAATTTTTAAATTTTTGGCAATAACGGTAAATTTTGTGTTTTGGCTTCAAAATTCAATATTTTAGAGGCCAAATAACAAAACCGTCAACCTAAACAGGACTTAAACGCATTAGATCAACAACAAACCTACCTTAACATCAAACGATTATTCATTCACGGTTTTCTATTGATTTTGTAGAAATCTCGTTAATCTTTTTAACGGGTTTTAAATCATAAGACCTTGTAAAAATCCAGTAAGTTAATTGCATAAAACCACAAACATCAATCACATTATCTACTTAAGATCCTTAATTTTTATTTCAATCATCAAACATCAAATTACAATGGAATCTTCTAATTCTAATTCAAAAGAGAGAGAGCTTCAACTGACGTAACGGCTCGCAAAACAAAGGCACTCCAACTGCATGACATGGTTTGAACAACTCGAGACACATCTTCATGATCTCTATCTCCTTAATTCGCCTTATGCTGTTGATGCATTTAAAAACCAGCCTTTCGCTCATTCGTTGGTGAAAAGACAAACAGACTTTCAAATTGAAGAGTTTCATATTCTGGATCAGTTAATGTGGCTAACAACTTGAAAGAGAGAAATCATCATGGGGGTAATGCAAGACTTGTCTTCAACACACAGAAACACAGTTACAAGGAATTTCTTTCAATCTTTCTTCTTGCCTCAAAAGAGGTAAATGCAAACGGATCTTCTTCATCTGAATCAAAGGTCGGCAAGAAGGACTTTGAAGACTTCACGCGCTGTGAACGCTAGTGCGTACAGACGTGCGTAACACGCTGAACCTGGATAGCACTTTGAAGCGGTTCATTCATGGGCTCGGTAAGGTAGAATACAGTATTGTGATTATCAACACACAAGGGAACTGAACGCGCACTGAACTTGACGTGACGCAGCGAGTGTTGATGGAGAAATTGGAAGTCGGAGTTGCATTGATGAAATACTTCATGAGCATCAACTAGAGACAGTCAAGTGTGTCAAGAAGATGCAATATCTTTCACTGAACTATTCAATCATTATATCAACTTCTCTACAGACAGTATCCTATCAATTGGAGTGACACGTGATTGTAACCAAAACATGACAGGTTCAGACTCAGAGCCGAGAAAACACAACACGTCACAATCAGCAAAAACATGACAAGAAGATTCTGCGCGAACACTCAGATGCAAATGAATGACTAGCAAGACAACATCCACAGCTAATAAACGGTCAATATTCATATAGAGAAAAGCAATTGACACGCTAGAGGTATTGAGTTTAGTCACAGAAACAGACAATGGCACAAAGCCCGACAACAGAATCAAGTATAGGCAGCTTTCTCAGGAACTATAACACCAGCTGTGGCATGCGCAGATATCGAAAACCAGTAAACATGACGAAGAGCATTAAGCTAGTGTCTCTATATTGACATAGTCTCACAATATAATAATCCACATGCAAATGACCAACACATACTGCAAACTCTGAACCTTTATGAGAAACACATTCCTATTGTGAAACTATTGATAGCAACGACTACACTCCTCAACTATCAACAAATATGTCTCACATGGAGGAAATGAGAGATTGACACAATGCACTTTTCTCTGGCTATATAACTTGAGCTTCTCAAAACTCGAACAGAGATGAGATAATTAGTACTCAGCAAGCAGGAAATTTACAATGAAACTTTCAAACGATTTTACAACTGGAAGAAACAATTGTATTTCACTTGAAATACAAATTCAACCAAAAGGAAGAAAGTTTCAAAGTAACAAACCATGTAAGAATCAGAATTTCCTGATTTTGTGATTAATGATTTGAAAGCTCAGCACAGGCCAGAACCACACTAATATGCAACTTGAGAGAAACAAATTAAAAAGATGTGAAGGAAACAATATGAAGCCAAAGTAAACAATAACAATACGATGTAATTGAAACTATTAACATCGAATTAAACACAGTGGGCTAATTACTTGCAGCAAATGAGAAACTACATAAGAGAAATGAGCATTGAAACAGACTTACACAGAACTATATGATTCCAATTAAAAGCACACGCATTCAGAATAAAGACAACAGTTGAATCTTTAATCTCTCAAATTAATCAAAAGCTGTCGAAAATGCCTGATTTTAAAAGCTCAGATTCAGGATAAAAGGTTTTTGGGGGGGGGGCAATGGGCGCATTAAATAAGGAACTTAGAAAGTTAAAAGGAAATATAGTAGATTCTAAGTTTGCCAAAGCACCAATCTGGGGAGACCGCCTTTACAACCACTAGAAACCATTTATGAGATGATAGAAAAATGAAATTGTCAAAACAGTCCACTCCTCAATTATTTGCCTAATGTTTAGAGAATCTGCTGCTAGGCAAAACTCATAAGTGGAATGCCCTAACTAAGCACCAGTTATACATACGACAGGCATGTAGTGTTCATAAAGATCGTATGGTTTTACATGATATGGTTCATGCGTAACTTTCTAAAGGATGCTAGAAAATGACACAAGACAAACCAGATTCCTAGACAATAAGGAGTATGGCCCTTTACTAGAGCACACAGCACTCCTAATGTCTTGTACACAAGAACCCTAGAACATATATAGGAGTTCTCCTATATCTAAGTGTTATGGTGGAATGTCCCAAATGTGAGCCACTGAAGATCACTCTAGGAATCTAGTTCTTCTTGGATCTCTAAACAATTTGTTTTTTCCAATTTGTCATAAATATATCTTTAATACAAACATGAATGATTGTATAATAGAAGATCCTGAATAAGGTGGAATTCTCGTGCAAGTTTTCAGCCCCCAAATCAATAAACACAATCCATCGAACCAGAGGGAACCACACACTCCTAGATCTGTCTAGGAGGAAACCACAGTAGAATTTTCAAAGACTGTTAGTCATAGGTGAAACCTACTAAAAGATGTTCACCGAAAGCACAACCAAGTTGACATGAACTCCAATGGTTCAAATGAAGATAATCACTAACCCATAATGAATGCAATCCAACTCTATATTTTTAGTGCAGGTACTATCTAACTCAAGTGTAGGTACATCTGTCAATCCTTTAAAGGAAAGACTCAGAGTTTGGTTACCAAAAAGACTGATATCTCATACGTCAGGAGTTTAAGGAATTCAAATCTGATGAACATGCTTCAAAAGATGTTTGGACAAAACGGTTCAAACCTCGTTCCTTAATGTCAAATGGCGTCTTTGTCATCTCTTCAAGCCATGTTCCTTTAAAGTAAAGAAAGGTGTACGCCGTCAGAGAAAAGGAAAGTTGTACTGTCAGTGCATTTATCCTTGACAACGAAAGAGAAATTCTTTTCGGTCATGAGCTAAATCTAACAAAACCTTCCAAGTTGAGCTCATGGTAAAAGTCTTGTAATCAATGTTAGATTGAACCCATCTTCAGATAAAAGGAAATGTACGTATAGTGCATTTATCCTTAAAAACGAAAAGAGAAACTTTTCGGTCTTGAGCTAACATTCAAAACACTCAATGTTGTTAGCTTAAGTCGATGTCTTTCGTACTCTTTTGGTACGAAACAGTTTTTCCAAAGAAAAGGAGAGTGTACGCTTCATGCCTTTATCATCAAAAAAGGAGAAATCTTCTATGTTTTTGACCATTCTCATTAACACCTTTCATATTTTCCAAGGCTTGTATCGTTTAGTTAAGTGCGACCAATGTACATATGCTGGTATTATAATTCACTATATCCAAAAAATGGCAATCGCATATGCAATTTTTAAAGGGTAGAATAGTGATTAAATGTATTAAAATGGTTTATCTTGTCTTTGAATGTGTATAAAATGGTCCAATGTACAAGTGTATGGTGTTAAATCTGTAAGGTTATAAATATGCTGTAGGGTGTTAAATCTGTCTCTAGGAAGATTAAGAAATCTAAAATTATAGAGGAGTCTGAGATTCACCATACTGCTCCAGTCAACAGAACAGTCACGACAACTCACTCCATAATTGCTCCCTTAACAATACATCATCACTAAGCCGTCATCACTGGTCACTCCTCCACCAATCAACACGGAAGCTACAACAATCACCACATCTCTCCCTGAAATCACTCCATTCATCGCCCTTCAGCTAAGAGTGGCAAGATTGGAGCAAGAGATGTCTGAAGTAAAGAAGACTGATCACTCTGCTGATGTTTTGGCTTCAATTAAATCCTAAGTTCCTACGGTTGTTGATAAATATCTAGGAACAAAACTTGAATGTAACTCTCCTGAAGTTTCTTGCACACACATTTGTCGCAGATTTAATCGAGAAATACTCTGTCTGCCTGTCCCTAGAGTCCATCAAAAATCAAGAATCTGAAAAGAGTCCAAAGGAGATTATCATAATCAAAAGGGAACAAGGTGAGGAGAAACAAGATTCAACTTACTCCATCAGGTCAACAGACAAAGTGGCTCTTGAAGAATTTGATCTAAAGAGTGCTCTCTTCAAACACATGAATAAGAACAAGACTGCAAACAGAAATCCTGCCAACTACCATCTATACCATGCTCTTATGGAAGCTTTAATAGCAGATGAAGATGCCATGGATAAGGAAGTTGCAGTCAAGGTTAAAGACCACAAGAGAAAGCATGATAGTGATGATGATGAAGACGATGATGATGATGAAGGCCCTTCAGCTGGATCAAACCAGGGTAGGTCAGCAAAGAGAAGAAGACCCGATTCTGCCGCTTCTGGGTCAGCTCAACCTCCTCCGAAAGATGATGACCAAAGTTCAAAGAAACCACGGGAGTCTGATGCATCTGCTTCCAAACAACATCCAGCTCTTACCTCAACTGGATGGCAGATCACTGACACAAGAGATGATGTTGTTAACTCTTCGATGCCCAGATCTGATACCGAATCAGAACATTCTGAACAATCCTCAGATGACATTCCAATGCAGGATGAAGGGCATGTCTCAGATCTGGAGGACACCGATAACGCTCACATTCCCAAGGTGTCGACCACTACGTGGTTTAAGCCGATTCCAGAAGGCGAGAGACCTGCTACACCTGAACCAGAATGGACCATTCCCCCGAATGATTTCCCGGAACCAGAGAATAACTGGGCAAATACATACGCCACAATGTATCAAGTTCCTGCGGAGAACAAGCTTCAAAGGAAGACGTATGATATTGGGTCATTCATCAAATGGTTCTGCAGAAGAACAGGAAAGAAGAAGCTCTGCAAAGCTGATTTAGAAGGTCCAGCTTTCAACCTTGTTAAAGCCTTTCATAAAGATCAGCGTCTTTCTCATATCATATGATGAATGCCCATAAGTTGCAGAGAATACTGTTGATTTGGATACTCCCTTAGGGTCATCAATCTGCGAAATATATATGAACCACTCCCATAGGAGGACCACAGGCAGGTAACTAGTCAACACAATTCTTCTTCAATAAGGATTTGGATACTTCTGACAGGTGATCAAAGAGCGAAAAATTGCCGTTATCCATATCTAAGCTCAAAGCCGCTCGTTACCTAGACTTTGGCCTTGAAGAATTAGTTCCATCTTTGTGGGTTGAAAGTGAACACGAATATGACATCAGTGCGGCCTATGGCATCACTCACTGGTGGTTTAGAAGAAAGGAATTCTACATCAACAAACACAGTGAGCCCTCTGATCGTGAAGCAGTCAGATGCAGATGTGACATCTCAGTGTGATCATTGTCAAGGAGTGTTTGAAAACATACGGAGTACAACAACTAAGAGAGATAATTCTTTCTGCCGAGTCTGATTACCAAACTACAAGATCTCGGGCAAAGGATTTTCAAAAAACTTCAACCCCAATAAATATTTAAGATCTGTTCCTACACAATATTCAAGAAAAGCCTCAACCATCTCCCAAGACATACAAGACTATGATCTTCACACAGCAGTCAGACCATGTGATAAAGAAACCTGAATCAGAATCGTATGGGAGACTTACAGCTCGGAAATGCAAAGTTATCAAACAAAGACAACCATGAATGTCCAATTTCTCGTTTATCACTAACGTAAACCTGCAGGTCAAACGGTGGTAACGGCAACCTCAATCCCATTCAAATGCTCAATCTACGAAGACATACTATCTAGAAAGCTCAAGATTTAAAGACAAAGACTTCCGCAAACTCTGAAATAAAGCTTTCAAGATAATGCAATAGTATGAGCATGTTGGTCAAAGACACAAGATCGCAAGATGGCTTAGCCGATCGCAAAGCATGAAGGAACAAGTTTACAACAAAGAACAAAGAGAAAGACCAAGACCACATGAGCTTAACGACAAAAGCAATCTCATTATCTCATGAAGGAGTGTCATCATTGAACTCACTTCGGGGGAGATTGTTAGCCTCAAAATATTGAGTCGAACATGAAGTTCGTTCATTATGTATTTAAGTCTCGGTCAATTAATTAGTTAATGTTGTAATAGAATATTATCGGGAATCGGGCTCGATAGTTAAACTAATATTGTATATGTTTCGGGTTTAATCCCAAGCAAAACCCGAGCCCGAGTCCTAGTTAAATATCCCACGCGTCACATTAAATGTGTAGGGATATATATATAGATATTTTCTCTAAGAAAATATCTATCTATCTCATAATATCTAATTTCTAATCTATCTTTTTTCTCTCATCTCTCTCTCTTCTTTCTCTCTCTACACCATCACCTCTCTTTCTTATTTTCTTGATACGATTTGTGTTTCGGAATATGAAGTGAAAGTGTAGATCGGGATCCGACAAAATCAGTTCAGGACATGCGCCTTCTTTGATGACTCCTGGATACATCAGTTCAGGACTCGTGCAAAACTCAGTTTCTCCAACACCATATGTTCCACCATCCAAGAAAGACTATGAGATCCTGTTGTAACCATTATTTAATGAGTACTATAATCTTCCACCACGAACTGTTTCCCCAGATCCGGTAGCTATTGTTGCTTCAAGAGTTGTTGATCCAGTTGGTTCACCTTCATCAACTACCATTGATCAAGATGAACAATCTACTAGTACTTCACCAACAAATCAGGAAATTCAATCTCAAGTCACTCATCAAGGTGTTGAAGAATAAATTCATGGACATCAAAATGCATAATTTAATAATACACCCCTCCTTCATAATATTTCTTCAAACTCTAGTTTTGAAGAAACTAATTGACAAGGGGTCATTCCATTAAATTTGCATCATCTTATTCAACTGTTTAATACTATCACTAAGTTGACAAAGAATCACTCATTAGAGAATGTTATTGGCGATCCTTCTCGTCCAATTTCAACATAAAGTCAACTACAAGAACATGCCATTTGGAGCTACTTTGACGCAAATGAAAATCCAACTCCATTCGGTGTGAAACGGTATGGTTGAGATCTACTATCTCAAAGATAGTTTATGGTTTCTGAACAATTTTGTTCAGGACCCGTGCCTCAATTCATGGCTCCTGATCATAGCAGTTCAGGACCCGTGCTTCATGAAATGACGTCTGATCAAATCCGTTCAGACCTCACGCCCAATCGACAAGAGACGTCTGTTGACAATATCTCCTCAGACCTCGTTTCAAATAAACAAAAGGCGTCAGATTATGACATCTCTGGCCCCGTGCCCCCAAGGAAAAATGTTGTTTCTCTAGCAGACAAAACAGATTCGTCACAAAAGGAGATCGAATTTCTATTCAATCATTTCTTTGAAGAATATTTCTCTCCAATAAATGTTCATGCTGAAGAAAACAACAATGATCAAGCAGCGAATGCATCGTTTTGACAAGATGAATTTATCAATCCTTTCTGTACACCGGTACAAGACATTGCTGAGTCTTCCTCATGCAATATTGATAATGAAAATATGCATTCATTTCAACCAACAGAGTCATGAATACCAATGGACAAAAGATCATCCATTAGAACAAGTTATTGACAATCCTACAAATCCAGTGCAAACAAGACAACAGCTTGCCACAGATCCTGAAATGTGTATGTTCGCGCTCACAGTGAGTATTGTTGAACCGAAGAACATTAAGGAGGCAATGGCTGATTCTGCATGGATCGAAGCAATGCAGGATGAACTTCATCAGTTCGACAGACTAAACGTCTGGGAACTCGTCGACAAACCATTTGGCAAGATGGTTATTAAGCTAAAGTGGTTATGGAAGAACAAAAAGGATGAAGATCAGACTGTAATTATGCTCAGGAAGAGGGTATTGATTTTGAAGAATCATTTGCTCCAGTTGCTCGCTTGGAAGCAGTTCGGATTTTTGTTGCCCACGCAGCACACAAGTCTTTTCCAATCTATCAGATGGACGTGAAAACGGCATTTCTTAATGGTCTACTGAAGGAAGAGGTTTACGTTGCTCAGCCGGAAGGGTTCGTTGATCCAGATCATCCAGAAAAAGTCTACCTTCTATGTCCAAAGGCTTTACTAAAGGTACAATTGACCCAACTTTATTCAAGATAAAATACGGGGAGGATATTCTACTAGTGCAGATTTACGTTGATGACAGCATTTTTAGACGCTGATCATGCCGGATGCCTTGATACTCAGAAAAGCACTTTTGGAGGGATACAGTTCCTTGGTGACAAACTTGTAAGCTGGATGTTAAAGAAATAAAACTGCACTGCAATGTCTTCAGCAGTGGCAGAGTATGTGGCGTTATCTGCAAGTTGTGCTTAAGTAATGTGGATGAGGACACAACTTAAGGATTATGGCTTCAACTACAACAAAATACTGTTGTATTGCGACTCTCAGTCAGCCATAATAATCTCATGCAACCCCGTGCAGCACTCGCGTACCAAGCACATCCATACTCGCTACCATTTTATCAAGGAACAGGTTGAAAATGGTATAATTAAATTGTACTTTGTCTGAACTGAATACCAATTAGCTGACATGTTTACTAAAGCCTTACCCGAAGATAGGTTTCAGTATCTTGTCAGACGAATTGGTATGAGATGTTTGACTCCAGCAGAACTAGAGGCTCTGACAAATGAATCTGCTTGATATTTTTTTCAAATATCGACTTGTAAATATTTTCAGTAAAGCAAAATATAA
>BQNB010027249.1:0-57812 GCA_026074375.1 Tanacetum coccineum | reverse complement strand
ACTTTTCCATTAACCTAGAGTATTCACATGACATATTTTCACTTTAAACCCTTTCAAAACTCATTTGGACATTAACGGGCATGTCTGACTCGGTTTTTAGCATTTCTCAAAATTCACGGGTCAAACTACCCAGAATACAAATAACACAATAATACCTTGCAAAAAGGGATTATTAATCACAATAAACCATAATTCACCACAATTCTCATAAAATCATCACCGTCAACACGGTATAAAAATCTGAATAAACTGACATAAGTCAAATAGTTAAAGGACTATAAATGAAATATTCAGAACACAAAAATGGCAAAGGTTACACCATAGAGTCATATGATCAATCAAAGTTAAAAAAAGAAAAGTAGTACCTTTGTAGCATGATCGGTAGAATTAAATGGTGACCTTCACCTTAACACAACACTTCCAATGAAACCAAGTGATCAATGGAGATCACCTTTATGATGTATCTACACTACACTTCCTTGTATACCAAATAGATTCTAGTCTTAACCCCGTAGCCTTGTAAAACACCTTTGAATGAACAAGATTCAAAAGTTGGATCAAGAAAACAAAAATACATCGATATGTGTGTTTGTGTGTCGTGTATTTATAAGAGAGAGAAGGGGAGGATATATGGTAAATTTGTAATCAAATAATGAGAATGTTTCATATTTATTAACCAAAATTAACTTGATCTTATCCTCTTTTTTACTCCATATGGCCAGCCACCTGTAGAGGGTATTAGTGGGCTTTCTTAAACTTTTCAAGTCCAATAAATTAAGTACACTACTTACTTATTAGAAGCCCAATATTGATCCCGAGTTACATAGGTTATTTATATATCGTAAATGCAATAAATACGATATATAAAATGGTACCTTAGTGTATATGTGTGTGACCCCATAGGCTCATATGTGTCTAGCCATATAATTAGTTATTATGACACGAGCATACTCCAACAGCTCCCACTTGCGCACGTCATAATAATCAAGTAATAATACAAGCAAAGGTTAGCGTCTAGCAACACGCCAATGCCCCTAGAAACATATGAGGATAGTTTCTTAAACATCTCATTTTAAATGGTTTAGATATCAATCATCCTTTTGTTATAGATACTATGTTGAACATCTGACATGGATCATAAGTCATTCTTATGTTTAACAATTCTGTTTCTCGATATAGACATTAAACTAGATTACCAAATTAATCAAGTATCATCTTAATGTATATATAATGTTTCTATATATTAAATCACCATCAAATAAACCATCTTAAACATCTCAAAAGATTTTTTTAAACTTGTGTATCATGCTATGAATACTTATATAGATATGTTATATGGATGTTAAATACATGTTGTAATGGAAGTATAAGTATTATTCAAGTGTTGGTTAATTTATGTAATGTATATATAAGTTAATGGTTTAAAAAGTTACTTATTAAGTTTATAAGTAAAAGTGATGTGAGATCTTGTTATCATGGATAATATTTAGACAAATGATAGAATTACAGTTTGTAAATGGCAACCATTTTATCGAGACTGATGTTGGATGTCCAAAAACAGCCATGTATAAATCAAACCAAACACCCCTAAAACGTCTAGAACCACCTCCACCTTGCATTCTAGCCTTCATTACTCATCCCCTAGCCTCTCCACATCACCCCCCATGTGTCCTAACCTGGTTATCAAAGTTTCTTGACCTCTAAGTGATGCTAACACTATAAATAGGAGCACATATACTTCATTCTAACTCATCCCCCACTTCTTCTTTCTATAACCCAATTGAGCAAACATTCTCTACTCCATATGATCCTAGGATCATATAAGAAGATCATTCAAGCAAAGCTTTGAATATTTGAAGCCCCGGGAACAAGATACAAGGCGTACGAGTGGAAATACTACCCGAAACGACCCGTTTCCACCATTTTTGATCCTTGAAGCTCAAACCCAGGTTTTGAATGTTCTACTTCTGCTACTACACTCTTATAATGTTCATATGATCCTAAATATACTCTTGTTAAAGTTTCATAACTCAATTCATGCTCATTTTCTATTTTGATCCAAAACCGTACACCCGAAACCCTAATTTTGCGTTTTTCTTAAAACTAAAGGCTATCACTTTACCTCTTTGCATTAACACACAGCCTAGTCCTATCCCGGATGCATCACAATATACCACAAAGTCTTCTGGTCCACCGGGGAGAGCTAGAATAGGCGCATTACACAACTTATCCTTTAAGGTTTGAAATGCCAATTCCTGTTCCTCACCCCAATCAAAAACCTTACCTTTCTGAGTCAAGATAGTAAGAGACTTAGCTATCTTAGAAAAGTTCTCAATGAACCTACGGTAATATCCAGCTAATCCTAAGAACGAACGAACCTCAGTCGGAGTTCTAGGGGCTTTCCAATTCTTAACAGCTTCAATCTTACTAGGGTCTACATGAATCCCATCACCATTTATCACATGCCTAAGAAACTGCATTTCTCTTAGCCATAATTCATACTTAGAAAACTTAGCATACAGTTTCTCCTTTTTGAGCAGTCCCAAGACTAACCTTAAGTGTTCTACATGCTCCTCTTGAGTCTTAGAGTAGATTAAGATATCATCTATAAACACTATCACAAACTTATCAAGATAAGGCCTACAAACTCTATTCATCAAATCCATAAATACCGCTGGTGCGTTAGTCAGACCAAAGGGCATTACTGTGAACTCAAAATGTCCATAACGGGTTCTAAATGCAGTCTTTGAAATGTCATCCTCATGCACTCTCAGCTGATGGTATCCAGACCTAAGATTTATCTTCGAGAAAAACTGCGACCCTTGCAGTTGATCAAAGAGATCATCAATTCTAGGAAGCGAATAACGATTCTTAACAGTCAACTTGTTCAATTCTCTATAATCAATGCACATCCTAAAAGAACCATCCTTTTTTAACAAACAATACCAGCGCTCCCCAAGGCGACAAACTTGGTCGAATGAAACCTTTATCTTGGAGTTTCTTGAGTTGTCCTGACAACTCCTCCAATTCAGAAGGTGCCAAACGATAAGGAGACTTTGCTACCGGCGTTTCTCCAGAGATTAACTCAATTCGAAACTCAATTTCCCGAATAGGCGGTAATCCAAATAGGTCATCCGGGAATACCTCAGGAAAATCTCTAACCACAACAATCTCTTTTCTTGTTTCCTTTCATTAGCCTTAGCACTCATTAAGAGTCTCGCTTTCTCTTCCCGGTCTCTCTCCTAATACTCTAAGCACCTTGCCATCCAGTAGTGGTATCCTCACTACCTTCTCATGGAAATTATTTCAGCCTTATAATTGGACAACTAGTCCATACCTATAATCACATTAAAACTCCCATGCCCAAAAGGTATCAAATCGATGTCAAAGACATGACCCTTGATTTCTAGTTTACAACCCTTAATAACCTTGTCAATCTCTACTAGCTGCCCGCTAGGTATCTAAATCTCATATCTGAAACCTAAGTCCTGTCATCTAAGCCAACAGAGAATAAAAGTATGTAGAAACAAAACTATAGTCGGCACCAGAGTCAAATAAGGTAGTGGCAAAATGATTGTTCAAAGTAAACGTACTCGTCACAATGTTCGGGTCCTGGCTAGCTTCCTTTGCTCCCAACATGAATGCCCTACCCCTAGCTTGGTTCCCTTGGTTTCCACGACCCTAACCCCATTATTAGCAGCAACTTGGTGTGGACGATTTCCTTCCGGTTCTTGTGCTCTATCCAATCTAGGACAAGCTGACATGACATGGTCGGTACTACCACACTCATAACATGCTCTAACAATTGGGTTTCTAGCATTGACATGATTCACATTCCTCGGTACACTTCTACAAATCCTTTTGCAAAATGACCCGGCGTTACAGTTGAAGCATGTGAGACAAGGCCCTCTGGGTGCATGGTAGGAGTTGCAGATGGTAACTTGGGCCTAGTACCCATATTCTCTCTTCCTACATGGTTTACAGTAGTAGCAAAAACATTCCCAGTCCTAGTCCTCTTATTATCATTCCTACCATTCTTATCCTTGCTAGTTTCCCCCACATTTCCTCTTTTCTTAACTTTTTTAATTGATCCATTTCTCACAGCCTCACCGGTCTGTACACCAGAAATCTAGACAGCCTTCTGCATAGTCTTTGGCTCCGTTGATGCTACCATCCCACGGATTTGTGGAGCAAGGCCATACACATACCTCTCAATCATCCTACTCTCTAGGGTTACCAAATACGGGACTAACCTCGCCAACTCATAAAACCTATCAGTGTACGCAGCATGGCCAGCCCCGGCCATGGCCTGATTCCACAATTCAGATTTCAACTTTTGCATCTCATGACTAGGATAAAACTCTTGAATTCATCATAACTTAAAGTCATTCCATGACATACAAACAGAAACTTCTCGACTTAGCGTGCGGATGTAAGAGTTCCACCACGTTAAAGCCTTACCCACAAATGAACCAGCAATGTATTTTACTTTTTGGTCATTACTACAACCACCCATATCCTGTACGTTCTCCATTTTCTTGATCCAACGAGTAAGAACTACAGTACCTTCTTTACCATCATATTCCTTAGGGTTACAAGCTAAGAACTCCTTATATGAACAACCTACCCATTTTTCCATCACTAATACATTCCCAACGTTCTCCTAAACGTTCTCATTAACCACATTACCATTCTGATTTCCAACATTTCCTCGGTTACTAACCTGAGCTAGCATGGCGGGTAAGAGGTTCTGCAATTGTTGGGCAATGATCGTTGAAAAGAAGGGTGCACCCTCATTGGCTCCCTCTACATTCCCATTGACTCCCTTTACACCCCCATTAGCTCTCAAACCCTGGTCATTTCCTCACATTCAAATCCTCAACACGCTCATCATTATCTTCCCTAGGTCTTCTACCCCTTCTACCTTTACCAACCCGTACACATGTTCCCCCTCTTCGGCAGTAGGTCGGCCATCACTTCGGGTCCTCATCCTTGGCGGCATTATCTATACGAGGGAGAACATGGGCAATGTTAGGTAAGTGGGAAGACTCGCATATATATAGAATATCTTACTATATATAACCAGATATACATATAACTCTACCTTACGGTGTCAACATCGATTTGTGTGATCAACATTATCAAGTATTAGTGAGTTGTGATACGCTTATAACTACGTTGGCCACCGTACTTATATTCGCACCCTTTCCTAGTCATATTCAATATTGAGCTCACACATTTTAATGACTAACATAACTAAAGCACCAAACCGCGAACACACAAAAGCAAACAAAAGCAGAACACCGCGCACATAGATCCTATACGCAACTAAATGATGGATCTTAAGTTATAGTCTAGGCCAAACCACCTAGTTCTCTATAACCTTGGCTTTGATTACCAATCTGTCACACCCTGACAATGACGGAAACTCGGGAATGCAACATAATGATCAATCATAACACAAGATACAAAATAGAGAAAAATACATTGCAAAACTTCAAGTGCTATAAAGACCATCAACCTCGAACAACCTCGAGTGATGTCCCAAATCGTAACTAAAATCCATAATCTCTTACAATTATTCAAATGCCCTCACAGGGGTCCATAATCCAAAACATCCAATTACTAGAACCAAACAACAAGCAAGCAAGACTTCAAATGAAATTCCACTCGGGATACTTCTAAGTCTGCTATAACAATCACCAAACTACTCTTCTTTCACTTCACCTGAAAATGATACTCAAAAACGTCAACAATAATGTTGGTGAGCTCGTAGGTTTGACCTTAAACCCAAAAGTTGTGCCAATATTTCAACAGTGGACAATAGTGCTATATGACAGTGAATATATGCAAACAACCTTAGCATCACCGCTAATCAATAACCATATGTCACTTACGCACCTAAAGGGCCTACCAGCTGGAGCACTAAAATTAGGGCAGGACCACACACAAACTTGGGTAGGCGTACCCATCCGCTCCAATAATCACACAAATATTGGGTAGGTGTACCCATCCGATCCAATAATCTCTCAAACACTGGGTAGGCGTACCCAACTGATCCAAAACAATCATGCATAACATAATATTCACATAGCAGTCATAAGCACATATCTTGTCCCAAAAACAAAACCACATTTCGCACAGATCAATTCAAAAACATTTCAAAACACATTTGAGTATCATTTTCCCCCAATGGAAAAACAGTAAAAAGTGGGGCTACGAGAACTCACCTCAAGCAAGTCTTTAGCTACCAAATCTCAATCACACAAGCAAATGCAACGACGCCCGCACACGACCTAGTCTAGTTAATGTCCCAATTTTAACAATCTTCACGTTTGAGGCATAGAGTTTAGACGCGTTGTACAATTACCCAAAACAATTTAGTGGTGTGATGGTTGACGGCATAACCCAACAATCATATCAATCTCATTACTCGATAATACATACTTATACTATTTAGAGAAAATAGATAAGTAATATAGATAAATATTTATAATTAATAATTATAAATATATCTCGACAAGTCCATTCGGTGAACCTTAGTCACTTCAAAATAATCATTATATGGTTGAAAATGAAACGTTTACTCATAATAAACACATTAGAGGAGTTTCGAGAAAAATTATATTTTTCGTCTTTTAGTGAATTTATTAAATAAATAAAATAATATTTTATTATTTAAAATCTAAAATCATGTTTTTAGGAAAATTTCTAAGTATAAACTTTTTACGAAATTTTGACATGACCCGTACGCTCAAACAACGTTTTCCAAGGTTCAAAACCTTATTTTCAACACTTTTCACAAATTCGACACTTTTCGACAAAATTCCAAAATCTCAATCTTTAACGTTCACTAAAACGTTTTTCCCAAAATATCGATCAATATCACTTCATAAATACATTTTCACTTTCAAAAGTCCGACTAAACTCTCATAATGACTAAATATCGCTTATTGGGCCTTAAGATATTTATAAGTCCAAAATACGATCCAAGTCCAAAACCAAGGTCCATTGACATATATAAGTATATACTTATATGTAGAAAAAATTCGGACCACAATAAGCCCTCTCATTAAGCCGCGGCTCAAATAGACTTATTGGGCCGTGAGTCCATAAACTCCAAAATACGTATATTAAGCTTGAAAATAAGCTAATAAGCTACGTATCGCATTTGGTTACTACTATAAGCCTCAAAAATAGTCCACAACATACGCCATAACACAAAAATAATCAAAATCACTTTCCTAGTGATTTTGGGAAGCCATACGTGGCATATAAGCCCAAATAAGCCAAGAAATAGCTTAAAAATAAGCTCGAATAAGCTATACAAGCTACTATAAAAAATAAGCATTCTAGCATCATATATTATTCAACCATCACGACCACAACATCAAAACTACAAAAAACCCCTTTTTCTTTCTTTTATTACACGAACCAAACACACCCTTTTCTTTCGTTTCGCTTCCAAAAATCGATATTCACAACGATCAACTTGTACAACTAACATCTATGCATCAAAATAAACCCAAAAGGAAAAACAAAATTTAAATTTGAAAACTTACAAGAAAATCTTCAAAAATATATATTTTAACACGAACCGGACAACCCAAACGTTGTTTAAATGAATACCCAAACACTCGTATCAACCCGGAATATCACGTTCTCGATCAAAGTTGGAAAATTTATGGTGGTGTAAGGGCGGACAACCAAAGACACACACACAAAAGTGTGTGTTTATTTCTTTTGAAATGAAATGAAAATGAATGGAAACATTCTAGTGGAAGAATATAATTGTACACCTTGGTAATTGCTAAAACATACATCATTTATACCCCGTAAAACATTATTAAAAGGACTAAAAATACTAAAATATGCTTTATTATATTGCAAATATGTTTGTTTGGTATTTTTATGTCTTGCAGGTAAAAAGGATTGAAAACGGCGCAAAAACGGGAATTATCGGGTTCAATTTGGTCAAGTTTAATTATTACCCAAAGCCAAGATGAAGTCGTGAAAAGTCCCCGAGCATACCAGTGGAAAGAGCGCGAGAATACGAGTTCAATGGTGCCCTCGGATCTTATTGGGCCGACCCATACTTATTAAATTGCCAAATCACAAAATCTCAGCCTAACACTAAATGAAATACATACTAGGCCCAATGCAAGTCTTTCAAATTTGGCCCAAGAAGCAAGAACAAGCCAAATTCCAAATTTATTTGTGCCAAATGCAATCTATAAAAAAAGATGGATGGGAGCTAGATCACGTGAGCTTCAAAATTAATTCACATACCCTCACATGACCTTCCACTACAATTTCCTTTGGCAAATCGAGTATTGACACGTGGTAGGGGGACTTTTTGCAATTTATAATATCATGACTTGATGAGATACATAAATGGATAGGAGCAGATCACGTGACTCGAAAATAATCTAAACTTCACACGTGCTCCTCCACTATCAAATGGAAAGACTAATCAACAAGGCCACGTGGCGAGCTTTAATTGGTCATGCCAACACATTATTTCCTGCCATTCGCTGCAATCCGAGGAGCGGATTTTGATGCCATAACTGCAAGTTGAAAAAGACAAAACTGCCCTCAGATCCAGAGATCTTATTGGTTTACTTATTTCTTTTTCTTTCCTTAATTTCAAAGTGCTTATTTTTTCTGAAAGCTTATCTTCTAATCTGAATAAGTTGTTTGTTAGCTTATCTCAGTTTCGTTTGTAGCTTACATGTTTACAAAGTAAATCGGTTTAAGCTTGTTCAATTGTTTAGGTTGCGATTTAAATTTTTAGAGCTTATTTCAGTTTCGATTTTGTTTGGCTTATTGATGATGTCTAGTAAGCTTATAATCTAATTGATTGCTTATTTAGTGGTTTTAGTTTAAATCTCATCTAGATCTCCTTAGATTCACTTTAGCTTTAAATCATCTTAGCTTAATCTAGTTCTTAAACGTTGCTTGCCTTAGATTAGATGTTTTGCGATAGCTTTTCTATATAGTTCCTTAATTCAGTTTTTGGCTTATTAAGTCATAAGAGTGGCTTATTAGTATAAAAGATCAAATTAAAGTTTGAGTTTGTGAACTTGTTATTAATATTAGGCTAAGTTTGATTTGTATAAGAATCGGGCCTTTTGTTCTCAACTGGATGCGTTTGGTTTGTGGAAATTTAATTGGACCTGCAAACTGGGTCACGATTTACATTGATCTTGGGCCATTGTTCATTTGTTAGGCTGGTTGTAATTTATTTGGGCTATTTAGATGGTAGGAATTGCATATTAAAATTGTTATAACTGTTAGTGTGTTAACAGTTTATGTTTTGATTTTGGAACCGGTCTACTCATGAGGCGTGGAGCTTACGGATTAAATAAGCTAGATAGAATTTGAGTATTTTCTTTAGCTTATTTAATCGGGAGGTTATCGTTTATTTGCGGCTCTTCAGTTCGGGTTCTATTTTCTAATCTATTTTCAATACTTAGAATAGTTTTATTTTATCGTTTCATAATATATTTGCGTATTTGATTTTTGCCATGCTTAGTGTAGATTTATTTTTATCGTTAAATGCTATGTTTGTTAAATTAAATTTCGTTATGAGTAGTGAGTAAATAACTTGTGTTTGCTAAGTGATTAGTGATTTGGAATTTAAGTGCGGTTTTAAAAAGGTTTAAAAAATTAATAGTCAATTTACATACCGTCATTTACTTTTAATGCAATTTAAATACTTGTCATTAATTTTAAAAAGCATTTTACTTTACTTGTCATTTAATTTCTTGAAACTTGTTTTCTAAGGATTTTAATTCGTTAAACCTAAGCCCGCACTTAAGGAACATTTCACGTCACTTAGCAAGCATATTTGTCATTTATATCTTTTAGATCAATTTTAGTACAATCTTGTAGTTTTAAATCTTAGAATTAATATTAGTTTAATTTTTAGTATAAAAATAGTTTAAAACCAAAACCAAAAACATGAATGATAATCAAGCTCGATTTACAACTTGAACGTAGATTTCCATTCACCTCTCACCGAGGAAAACGATAGCCGTGTTGATTACTTATTATTTTTTCCTAAGAATAATTTGTATGATACTTAGCTTAAGTATACGTATATGTATTTTCTATAAATATATATATTATATATCTGAGGGTTTATTTGATATACGCGTGTTGAACAACGACTAACATCACACCTTAAGACACATTAGCTAAAATTAAGCCATCTTGTCTCCCCTCCCTTTCCTGTAACCGGATAAGGCATCCTAGGGGTGTCGGGTTCTTCTTTTTGTGTCGGGATCACTTAAATGCTCGTAAAACTCAACCGTAAAATTTACCCCAAAGTTAATTAGCATTTTTATTCACCTTAAAAATACTTTTCCATTAACCTAGAGTATTCACATGACATATTTTCACTTTAAACCCTTTCAAAACTCATTTGGACATTAACGGGCGTGTCGGACTCGTTTTTTGGCATTTCTCAAAATTCACGGGTCAAACTACCCGGAATACAAATAACACAATAATACCTTGCAAAAGGGATTATTAATCACAATAAACCATAATTCACCACAATTCTCATAAAATCAATACCGTCAACACGGTACAAAAATCTGAATAAACTGACAAAAGTCAAATAGTCAAAGGACTATAAATGAAATATTCAGAACACAAAAAGGGCAAAGGTTACACCATAGAGTCATATGATCAATCAAAGTTAAAACAAGAAAAGTAGTACCTTTGTAGCGTGATCGGTAGAATTAAATGGTGACCTTCACCTTAACACAACACTTCCAATGAAACCAAGTGATCAATGGAGATCACCTTTATGATGTATCCACACTACACTTCCTTGTATACCAAATAGATTCTAGTCTTAACCCCGTAGCCTTGTAAAACACCTTTGAATGAACAAGATTCAAAAGTTGGATCAAGAAAACAAAAATACATCGATATGTGTGTTTGTGTGTCGTGTATTTATAAGAGAAAGAAGGGGAGGATATATGGTAAATTTGTAATCAAATAATGAGAGAATGTTTCATATTTATTAACCAAAATTAACTTGATCTTATCCTCTTTTTTACTCCATATGGCCAGCCACCCGTAGAGGGTATTAGTGGGCTTTCTTAAACTTTTCAAGTCCAATAAATTAAGTACACTACTTACTTATTAGAAGCCCAATATTGATCCCGAGTTACATAGGTTATTTATATATCGTAAATGCAATAAATACGATATATAAAATGGTACCTCAGTGTATATGTGTGTGACCCCATAGGCTCATATGTGTCTAGCCATATAATTAGTTATTATGACACGAGCATACTCCAACATTTCTAAGGCAATACAAGTATACAAGGTTCATTATTAGACATATCTAAGGTGTATTGGAACCTTGGTTTAGTGTTTAAAAGGGTTAAACAAGAAAGGTGCAAGATTAGGGTTTCTTGGGAATTAGGGTTTTTTAAGTCTTGGAAGCTTGGGTTTAATATCTAAACTAGGGTTTAGATCTTGTTGTTCTTCATCCTACTTCATATTAAGGTTATCTAAAAACCCTAATCTCTTTACATTTGTGATTTTATGTATATATAATGTTTATATAGTAAATCACCATCTAAGAAACTTATTAACATGTAAAATAGATTTTTACTTGTGATCATGGTATGATATACTTTATATATGTTATATGGATGTTAAATACATGTTGTAATGGAAGTATAAGTATTATTCAAGTGTTGGTTAATTTATGTAATGTATATATAAGTTAATGGTTTAAAAAGTTACTTATTAAGTTTATAAGTAAAAGTGATGTGAGATCTTGTTATCATGGATAATATTTAGACAAATGATAGACTAAGGACCTAACATATATGAGACATGTAATATAATGTGTTGTAGAGGACTTGTAACAAAGTTATTAAACTAAAAACTTATAAAAACAAGTTTTAAACACATTTTAACAAAAAGATCAAAACCTACTATTTTGAATTCGAATATAAGACATTCATTTTATATTTTTATAGAATACTACAAGTTACAAGGATCGTAGGCATATAGAGAACTCGAAAAACCGATTTATAACGAAGAAGATACACCATTTGCAAGTTTACGATAAATAAAAGCTTTTATAAAAACTTATTATTTTCCAATTCTGATAAAATTACATAATTATTTTTCATAAAAAGTACATACTTTTAGGATTCCAAAACCTTAAGAATCATAATTTTTTGATCAATAACGAAAGAGTTATGGATTTTTCATGTTTACGATAATTAAAGTTTATAAAAATAATTTTATAACTATGAACAGTAAAAATAACTATTTATCTCAGATACTTTTTGGAAAAATACATTAGTTAGATAAAACTTTTAATTACGAAGATGTGCCCGAAAGAATCACTAAAATCGGAGTTAAAACGAATAAGATACGACTTTTACGAGTTTACGATAATTAAATTTATAAAAGTGCATGAACAGTAAAAAGTACTATTCCAACCAAGGGTTAAAAATATGAAAATGTAATATTTGATAAACGCTTCTTATACGAAAACGTGATAAAAGAAACAACGAACAGACTTAAAACAAGAAAGTTACGACATGTTTACTAAGGAAATATTTATAAACATTTTAACTTTATAAAAATTCTTTCTCTAATACAAATAGATGGTGATGTATCTATATAGAATTATATATGGTCTTAGTTATTCAAAGTACTTAGTACTCATATGACCTATAATTAATTAGGTTGCATTCGGGCGTATTCGTGACGCATTTTCAGTTTGTGATTTACATTATCGATTCACTCACTCAAGGTGAGTTTATAGCCCCATGTTTTACTTGTTTTACATACTCATTTACATATCTCACGATGAGATACAATACTTGATTTCATTTTTAGACGCAAGTGGACATTTTAAACTTGATTACGTGTTTGCCTAAGTAGCGATAACCCACTGAGCCCACTATCATGAACTGTCAATTACTGGATTATAAGCGTGAATGTTATAAATAGATCTATTCGGGATTGACATCCCCGTTCGGGTGAGTCATGCTCACTGTGCCGATATGCCGAACAACGAACGTATACCATGTCGGATTTGGGATGTTGCAGGTTAGAACATCATCACGGGCAATGTTGGCAATTTATATTGCAATTCATACATGTCGAGCTTCAGTGTCATGAGCTTAGGGAAAGGTAATCACATTCATTGATGTTAGCATCTGTTGCATTATCATGAGGAAATCTTGCGGTCCTACACTATACATTTTACAAACCTATGAATTCACCAACATTATTGTTGACGTTTTAAAGCATGTTTTCTCAGGAGATCAGTGAGGTACAAGACAAGGGATACATTGGTGGTCATTATTTTGAAAGTCATATGCATTAAAGATTTTGTTGCATTACATTTTGGGGAAACAATTGTTATGGACTAGAATCTTTGTATTTTGAACATCGAACAAGTGAAGCATCGGGATTTTGTAACAAACAATTTGTTAAATCCAGTGTATCGGTTTTAAACGACATTTAAATGGTCGTTCTTATATATATCTTATGCTATTGATCTATGAAGTAACACTCTCAACCCATATTCCGTTGCGACCCAATTTGGGGGTGTTACAAGTGACCTTATATATATTTATCTCTGCGTGATTGTAGATTATCATGGCGGACTTACCTCCTCCCAACCACGTTGCGGATTTAGCCTGAAGATGAGCCGGTTCACCCAGAACCCACACCTATTATTCTCCATCATGCACCCGCTCAACCCGAGGGTTATGTTGGTGATGATGACATGGAAGATGACGAAGAAGAGGATCCGAAAGAAGAACCGGAGGAAGATGAACCCCCCCGTCCATAACCAACAACTTGAAATTGTTTTTGCACATCATATGAACCCACAACCGAGAAAGTAAATAAATGAAAAAGGGTGGCTGATTGAAGATGATGATGATGAGTTAGAGGAAGATGTGGTAGGTGATGATGATGAAGAGGAGATGGAAATGGATGAGAATGATGAGAAGAATGGTGGAAATGATGATGAGGATGATGCTGAGGTCATTAATCTATATAAGGAGGTTGATCCCCTCAACCGACCACCTCCTACATCTGATGAGGAGTCCGAGTTTGAACCCATCGTGTTCCTGTTGTGTGATGCTAACAATAGCTGGACATATCCTGTTATTTTCAGTTTCGATCGGGTAACTTTTCAGTTTGAGAAGATCCATCTATTGGGAAATCTTTCATTGCTGTAAAGGCTAGGTTCATGAACCTGGTCCGTTGGGTGAACTTAAAGAGTGCTCAATATGGAGGGAAATGAGAGATTGGATAAGAAAATGTTCGACAGGTACAACACTGAGATCAGAATGGCGAAGAAGTTTAAAGAGGATGACCTTCGTATGAACCGCCATGAGTACGACATTACAGCCTTAGATGCGGCGGTAAGAGAGAATAGCTCTGACTACTCTAAAATGATGAAGTTTGTAGAGGGCCTGAGTAGGCAATTTAATGAGCTTAGGGAGCAGTGTCGCCAAGCTGAGCATTTGAGCCGTTGGGAGGCTTGGGTTAGAGAGAGAATACCCAAGGGTTTACGATTTCAGGAGGAGCCTTCTGAGCCTCCTATTCACCTTGCTTTTGAACCACGTTCGGATGACCCTTATTCCATGCTTAGGATGTTTCTATGCCGCCAAGATGATGAAGTATGACACCACTAGCACTACGGACTCATAGCCCTTCGAGCCACGTGGATCCCCACGTGACCCGCAGTAGCTTAGTATCACTTGTACTTTCTTTATTTTGTTATTGTAATCACTAAACCGGTATGTCGGTTAGTAGAATTAGTATCCATGATTGTAATGACATGTATCATATTTTGTGAACAATACAACCATGTACTGAATCTTATGTTGAATGACTAACGACTACTTTTGATCTTTACTTAATGTGTTGTGACTCCTTGTATGATTTGATTACGAATTCATGTTATGATCAAGTTATTTGTACATGTTGTAGTTATACCATTGTATGAATACTCACCGATTTTCTTTGTGTTTGATAGAATCATGCCTCCCAAGGGAATGTCGGCTGCTGCAATTCAAAAGTTGGTTGTTGATAAGGTGGCTGAGGCAATAGCTGCCGATCGTGCTACTAGAAACAATACTAATGTTGTTGGAGGATCAGGTGGTAGTGGTGGCCAAGGTGGGGAACCACCCATTTGAGAATGTACATTTGCTAGTTTCATGAAGTTCGGTCCTACCCAATATCACGATAATGAAGATGCTGTTGAATTGTATCGTTGGTTTGAGAAAACTGAAAGCGTATTTAGGATTAGTGAGTGTGCTAAAAGGAGTAAGGTGAAATTTGCCGCTGCCACCTTCCAAGGCCGGGCCTTGACATGGTGGAATACCTAAGTCGCTACACTAGGACTCGTTGCTAACGAGAAATCATAGGTTGATATGAAGAAGATGGTGTTGGAATAATTATGTCCTAGTGAAAAGATTCAGAGGTTGGAGAAGTTAAAGTTGAGAGATACTAATATCGCTGCTTACACTCAGTGGTTCAATGAGTTGGCACTATTATGTCCTGAAGCAGTCTCAAGTGAAAAGAATAAAGTTGAGCTTTACATTAAGGGTTTGCTTGAGAATATCAAGGGAGAAACAACTTCCTCTAAGCCCGTGGTACTTAATGATGTTGTTCGTATGGCTCACACTTTAATGGAGCAGAAAATTTAAGACAAGGCTGAAAGAGTTGCTGAGAGCAACAAAAGAAAGTGGGAAAGCAACAACAACCAAGGTGGTGGTAGCAATAACAATCGCAACAACAACTACCGCAATAACAACCGAGGAAACTACCGTGACAACCACCATCACAATCAATATAATAACAGAAGACAAGGCGGTGCAACGGCTATGACGGCTGCCCAAAATGACGGTGTTGATCAGGGAGGACCAGCTCCAAACTGTAACCATTGTGGATTGTGTCACTTTGGACAATGCCCGCCAAAGTGCAACCGGTATGGAAAGACAGGTCATAAGACAAATGACTGTATAAAAAGGACTGTGGCTACTAGTGCGAACACTCAACCAATTAAAGCTTGTTATGAGTGTGGAGACAGAAATCATAATCAAAGCCAATGCTCGAATCGAAACAACCAGTGAGGTGGAAATGCTACTGGTCGGGCGTATGCAATTAGAGATGTCAAGCAGGGATAAGGGCCAAACGTTGTTACGGGTACGTTCTTGCTTAACAACCATTATGCTACAGTATTGTTTGATTCTAGTTCAGATAAGAGTTTTGTTAACACCAGTTTTAGTCACTTGATTGATATAAAGCCGATGAGACTAAATGTTAGTTATGAGGTTGAATTGGCTGATGGAAAGATAGTTAGTACAAATACAGTTTTAAGAGGTTGCACCCTGAATTTAATTAATCACTTGTTTGAAATTGACCTTATGCCCATAAAACTTGGTACCTTTGATATTGTTATCGGAATGGATTGGTTAGTCGAGCGTGATGCTGTTATTATTTGTGGTAAGAAAGAGGTACACATACCGGTTAAGAATGAGGTGTTGGTAGTTGAGGGTAATAAAGGCGTGTCTAGATTGAAGGTGATATCTTGTATCAAGGCGAGAAACTATGTGGAAAAAGGTAGCCAATTTTTTTTAGCTTATGTGACGGAGAAAGAACCATCGGAGAAACGATTGCAAGATGTTCTTGTGATATGTAATTTTCCTGAGGTGTTTCCTGATGATCGACCAGGACTTCCACCACCTCGACAAGCAAATTTAGAATAGAACTTGTTCCAGGAGCCGTACCTGTCGCATGCACGCCTTACCGTTTAGCACCGTCAGAGATGAAGGAGTTATCTAATCAATTAAACGAGCTGTCAAAGAAAGGATTCATTCGCCCGAGCTCATCGCCCTGAGGAGCTCCGGTGTTGTTTGTTAAGAAGAAGGATGGGTCTTTCCGTATGTGTTTTGATTATCATGAGCTGAAAAAAGTTGTCGATTAAGAACCGATATCCACTCCTGAGGATTGATGATCTATTTGATCAACTTCAAGGCTCTTGTGTGTACTCAAAAATCGATATGCGATCGGTATATCATCAACTCCGCATTAGAGAAGAGGATATTCCAATCATCGTATTTCGGACCTGGTATGGTCATTATGAATTTCAAGTGATGTCGTTTGGACTAACCAATGCTCCTGCGGTATTCATGGATTTGATGAATCGAGTGTGCAAGTCGTACCTCAAAAAATTTGTGATTGTGTTTATCGATGACATACTCATATACTCCAAGAGCAAAGAGGAGCATGAAGAACATTTGAAGATTATTTTAGGGTTACTCAAGAAAGAACAATTATACACCAAGTTCTTGAAGTGCGACTTCTGGTTGGATTCTATGCAATTCCTTGGCCACGTGATCGATAGCAAAGGCGTTCACGTTGATCCCTCAAAAATTAAAGCCATTAACAATTGGGCCACGCCTACAACACCAACCGAAGTAAGACAATTTTTAGGTTTAGCTGGGTATTAACAAAGATTCATCGAGGGATTTTCTTTGATTTCAAAACCACTTACCAAGCTAACGCAGAAAAACAAGAAGTACGAATAGGGTGAAGAAGAAGAAGAGGCATTCCAAATATTAAAGCAGAAACTATGTAGTGCGCCTATTTTTGTGTTGCCTGAAGGGACGGAAGATTTTTTGGTATACTGCGACGCCTTAATCAAAGGTTTTGGAGCAGTTTTGATGCAAAGGGAGAAGTTGATCACGTATGCCTCACGACAATTAAACAAACATGAAGAAAACTATACGACCCATGATTTAGAGTTGGGTGTTGTGGTTTTTGCTCTTCGACTATGGATACATTATCTATACGGGACAAAGTGTGTTGTGTATGCCTCACGACAATTAAAGAAACATGAAGAAAACTATACGACCCATGATTTAGAGTTGGGTGTTGTGGTTTTTGCTCTTCGACTATGGATACATTATCTATACAGGACAAAGTGTGTTGTGTACACAGACCACAAAAGTCTGCAATACATTTTGGACCAAAAAGAGGTCAATATGAGGCAGCGTCAATGGATTGAACTCTTGAGCAACTATGATTATGAGATCCGCTATCATCCCGGTAAAGCCAATGTAGTGGCTGATGCCCTGAGCAGAAAGGAAAGGGAAAACCCACTGAGATTTAGAGATTTGGTTATGTCGGGTTACACTGACTTATCTGAGAGGATACTCTAGGCTCAAACAGAAGCAATGAAGAAAGAGAATGTAAAGACTGAGAACCTGGGAAGATTATTGAAGCCAATATTTGAGATTCGCCCCGATGGGATTCGATACTTTGATAAGCGGATATGGTTGTCGTTGTTTGGTGCATTGCGGTATTTAATTATGAACGAGTCTCATAAGTCAAAGTATTCGATTCACCCTGGTTCTGATAAGATGTATCAGGATTTGAAGAAGCTTTATTGGTGGCCGAACATGAAGGCTGATATTGCCACCTATGTCAGTAAGTGCCTGACATGTGCCAAGATGAAGGCTGAACACCAAAAGCCGTCAGGTTTACTCCAACAACCAAAAATCCATGAATGGAAATGAGAGAAGATAACTATGGATTTCGTTACGGGCCACCCGAGAACCCCAAGTGGTTATGACTCGATATGGGTTATCGTTGATAGGTTGACTAAGTTGGATCACTTTTTACCGATGAAGAAGACCGATAGCATGGAAAAGCTCACCCAGTTGTATTTGAAGGAGGTTATATGTAGGCATGGGGTGTCGGTGTCAATTATATCTGATCGAGACAGTCGATTTGCATCAGGATTCTGGAGATCACTTCAAAAGGCCTTGGGTACTGATGTGAATATGAGCACGACCTACCACCTAGAGACGGATGATCAGAGTGAGAGAACAATTCAAACCTTGGAAGATATGTTGCGAGCATGTGTAATTGACTTTGTTAGTAGTTGGGATCGACATTTGCCTTTAGTCGAGTTTTCGTATAATAATAGTTATCATGCGAGCATCAAGGCTGCACCATTCGAAGCACTTTATGGGCGGAAGTGTAGATCGCCTATTTGTTGGAGTGAGGTTGGAGATATCCACCTCACAGGGCCGAAGCTAATTTGAAGAACGACAGAAAAGATTGTACAAATTAAGAACTGCCTACTGACTGCCTGTAGTCGTCAAAAGAGTTATGCGGACGTTAGACGTAAACCGATGGAGTTTAGTGTGGGATACATGGTCATGTTAAAGGTATCACCTTGAAAGGGCGCGATTCAATTTGGTAAACGCGGTAAGTTGAGTCCACGGAATGTTGGGCCATTCAAAATCATTGATAGAATTAGCCTTGTGGCATATAAGCTGGAGTTACCCGATGAACTCCATGGAATTCAAAACAACTTTGAAGACTAATCAAATAACATACTAGATGTGAGGGTAGAGAGAGTGGGTTGGATGAACACTTAGAGAGAGAAAGTAAACATAAGATAACTTTATATTATGTGTGTAAAATGAACAACCAACCACCTCTCCAAGGCATGGAGAGGTGTTTATATACTTACAATGGATGGTGGGCTTGGGCTTGCTTGGGTTTATCCATGGGCCTTTAGCTAACTAACTATGTAAGTTTCCAAAAATTACTTAACGAGCTAACGACTGTTATCTATGGAAGCGACCGACACTTTTGTGTTCCTATCAATCTCCCCCTAAGGGAGGTCGCTCCATTTTACAAAAACTTAAACCTAGCATACTATGCTTTATCTTTAGTCTCGAGCTCGTTCAACTTCAATCATTGACTTGTGATTTGATGTAGTGATCATTGAATTTTAGGTTAGAGCTTGTTCCTTAGCTTGTCTTGAATGTGATCTTGAACACCTTGAGATCATCAACCAAGCATAATCTCTTTTTTTCCATCTTGTGACCTTTTCCATCTTGTGAACTTGTGACTTCTGGACCGACATGCTCATACCTTTCTTGATACGTTATCTTGAAAAGTTTATAATTCATCTCTCTTGAGGTTCTTTAATTTTAATACTTCTTCGTGCCTTTCGGTAAAGACACGTTCGTGGACATCAAGTGACGACCAACTTCTTGTAAAACCTTGACTTTAATACATTGTCCACTTCAAGAAAGACGTAAAACTTGTATCAGAGTAGCGGAAGTCTTGAAACATGTACTTGATCTTTCATGATGTCTTTATGTATTTTCGTCGAGTATACAGCAGTAGTTTATGAATCCAGTGAGTCAGCAGGAATCAGGTACCAATTCACTCCATCTTTAAAGTGAGACTGGCATTAAAATAGTTAGCAAAAAGTGTGGGGGGGGGGATATGACTTTGTCATTCCGCCTGTGTTTGGTGGAGTAGGAGTCCAGCATCAAATCCGTGAGGATTGACCTACAGCAACAGGTAGATTCACGTTTAACAAGCACTCTCCTAGACAATATTACAAGCTGAAGTAGTCGAATCTTTCTAAACACATTTGTATTAGATACATCAAACAACCCCCGCATCACTGTTTTCCTACTCATTATCGAGAACGTCTCAAAGCAGACAACACGATAAGAGTAAACCGGTGAGTTTACAGTCCATCACCAATTGTAACAAGAAAAAACGATTTTAAAAAAATCAATCGACTGTCCACTTGCAAAAGATTTTGGTGACACAATCGAGAGTGTTAATCATTTCAAAACAATTCATCATCCAATCGTCCATCATAAACCTGATAACAATGATTGATTCTTATTTAAATCTGCAACCATCGGTTCTTTCCATAGTCAACAAGTTTTGATTCGTATAGAATCGCACAAGTCACCTACCATGAGCTTGTTTGATGTTGACTCAAGCAGGATTTCCATCTTCATTGTTATTACTTGAGTATCACTCTGATGTTCTAGCAAAATCATAAGGATAATGCGTAAGGACTCTTTATAAAATTTCCTCGTTATTCACATATTGAGAGTGAGATATGCAAAGCAAATTTTGCCTCAATTGACCTTCATGATATTTATGGATGATCTCTTTGGCTCTAGACTCAATAGTTCACTTTGTTATAGTGGAATCATAGTTGGAGCAGACTACCACCTTTTTAATATCAACTAACTCGGAGTGATAAAGTCGATAGAAATGCGTGTAATCTCCGTGAGAAATGAAACAAGAGTTTGTTGAGAGACCTTGAGTAGCTAGGGAGGGTTGTGCTTAGCGGCACTCGGTCATACTAGACTTCAATTTCAGACAACGCCCTTATGTTTTCTGATAGATTATGTATTGAACCCGGGTCAGCCTGATGTGTATAGAAGGCTATTTTCTTTTCACCCTTTTATCATTACATTTATTTTTCATCTTAAACCCCTTCATTCCCGCTTTACTGAGACTTCATAGCTAACACCTTTGTTGGTTTTATTCCAGTGCTAGCTCCAATCTCAATCGCACTTTCCCAGATCCTCCGACCATTATCTCTCTTTTGTATCATAACCTGAATGACTTCTATCTAAACACTAACTATTGGATATCCCTGGGTAGAATCCCTCCTGTCCGGTTCTGGCTGGATCATAGATTTGAATACCTATGCCAACCACCTAAAAAACATGCCATAAAGTTTAACGTACTCATCGGGTCATCTTTTGGGTATTCCATCACAACTGAAACCAAAATCATTGAAAAGTTCAATCAAAGTTTTTGATATAAATATCAAAAGATTTACACTTTGAGAGTTTTTCATTTATTACTAAAAAGCTTCCCGCCCCCTTAAAACATGTGCATCGTAATTCGTAGACCATATCTAATGATTAGTGACATGAGTCCATTTTATATAATCATACACATTTCAATACAGTTAGACAATTCACATCGTTAATCACATTTTCCTCCCCCTTATCTCTAAAATGTTAATCCCATGATATATTGGATATCAATTGATAAACGATTATCGTTGACCTAAAAAGTTACATACTATCTATAAGGAACATTTTAATGCTCCCCCTTAATTTTTGAGGGTATATAAGATAGTGCTGAGTATAATAATTTGAAATATTTTGAATTTACTAAGAAATTCTTGAAAATTTTGTACTCAAGCACTACTTATTATCACCATAAAGTCTACACTACATATATGACAAATAACAAAAGATTAATAATTTAACTACAAGGTTTTACTGTTATGTATAGAGGAAGACATCATATGATAAATCAATATGGTCCTTTGTAGGAGCGAAAGCCTCCCCGTACGGTAGCCCACCAACAAATTACTCCAAACACCACATAATCCTCTGGGTCTTTAGTTGTTTGTCAATATGCCCACGGAACATAGCTCCTGTATTGTCCTTTGTCACTTTACTCCATATAGGTCTGTGGCGGATACTCCATCCGAATTCCCTTTAGACGATCATTAAGAGCAGTCCGAACATCATTAAGTGTACTGATCAGTCTGTTATTTTTTTCTTTGTTCTGGTAAATGAAACCTCTAAGATTGGAGTATGCTGTGTAAGCTTCCCTTCTTTTAAGATCTGGTCTGTACGTATCCGGCTTAGTGAGGTTGAGCTTCTTTTGGTAACTTTTGACACCTAATTGAAGATCTTCCACACGCCTTTGGATGACAACGCTTCTTGTGAACATTCTTAAGGAGACATTAAAAGCTAGGCGTTCTTCAACGTGGAGGATTTAGCCAACTTGCCCTAGAACAATAATAAGAAGCATGTCTTTCGATGTCTTGAATAGCGAAGTCCTGTTGAAATCGCCTTCTTGAATTGAGTACAACTTGTCATCATCCCTACGAACGTGATCTAATCAAGATGCTGTAGTTATGCGAGTGCGACTAATTTCAAAGCTATTGTTACAGCAATGATTCTGCATTTTAGAGTAGACGATCACGAGCAGATTCCCCTGTTAACTCGCAAATACCCTAGAAAATATTGTAAGATTTTTACCGCCCCCAATGAAGACTTCCCCAGAGAAGCACTGTATTGGTCCGAGAGCTAATCGATCAACTGTGACACCACCATTCTGTTGGGGACCAAATCTTTAATCCATTTAATGTGCCCATAATCTGTAGCCTTGGTCTTTATTTCAGAAGTTGCAAAATTTCGGCTAGAGACCCACCCGGACTTAAGATAACTCAAGGTCGTTGTTGGATGACATGATCAAAAGGAATGACTTGACGAACCTCGGAATTAGGTATCACTGGGTAAGTGGCATTCGCCAAAAGATAAAGGCTCAAGATCAAGATCACAAAGCATGAATGATCAAAGCCATTACAAACAAGACAAGACCAAAACAAGGCAAAGCATAAACGTCAAAAGTCATATCTTCAACGTCATCGGTAGTATGGAGGAGTTTGAAGAAAGAGACCTCAACATTGGGGGAGATTGTTAGCCTTAATTTTATATAAGTCGAACAAGAATGTTATCGGTCTTATTAGTCGTAATTAGTCTTGTTAAGTAATAGGCTAGTCGGGTTCAACGGGCTTGGATTGTAATCTAATATTGTCCGTGTTTCGGGCTCAAAGCCCAAGTTTAGCCAAGCCCGGCCCAAGTAGAAAAGCCCACATGCCACTTATGGCTCAAGGGTATAAATAGAACCCTCTCCACACATGGAGAGGGTGTTGGTTACCATTTGCATAGTTTGTGTGTGTGTGTAATCTTCCACCTCTCTAGTTTCTCTCTAATAAATCTTCTAACTTTTCTCTTATCTCTTTTCTACTTTTTTGCTTATTGGTATAGCTTATGTTGTGAAATGGATTAAGCTTTTGGGATAACAACTTCGTATCTTGACGATGACGAAAGTTCTTCTCTTGCACTTGAGGGAAAAAGGAAAGGATAGAAGATTGAATCACATTTAAACAAGTTAAATGATCAAAGGTTTAGAGAGATTTAGTGAGATATAGAGAGAGATAAAGAACTAAAATAAATTCATGCAAAATGGTTGTAAAAATTAGTTGAAGTGACACCCACTTTTATGGAGCTGAAAATTGTCTGTCTGACAGTCGGAGCCCCTAGATATATATAGGGGGCCGCCGGACCGCCCATTGTATTTTATGGGGGCCGTCCTGACAGACGCTCCTATTTTTGTCTTTTTGTGATGAAATAATCATCTGGTGAAGATCTAACTTGTTTTTTTTAGGGGGGGGGAGGACCAAATTTGAATTTAGAAATAATTACCACATAAAATAATTTTTTTATAATTTAAAAATAATTCATCTAATTGATTTTTGAAAGATTGTTTTGTCACATTTATAAAAATGTAGTTTTAAGACAAAAACTTATTTCTTTGATCATCCTACAAGTTTAATGTTTGTTTATGATTTATATCGGGTGCAAACAAACTTCGATGTTGATGCAGACTTAAGACGTCGAGAGATGTTGATGTATGTATGTATTGATTATTTATGACTATGAGTAACTAGCGTACTTTACATTACGTATTACAAGACACATGTTTGTTATCACAAAAACATAAAGATATCGTATAGATTGAATATCATAATATTTTCACTAACAATCTCCCCCTTTTTGATGATGACAAACTATGTAAACTATAACACATAGTAAAATTTAAAAGTTACTCGTTTACACTCTCTTCTCCCCCTTTTGTCAAAACAAAAAGGTGTTATGTGGATAATGGTTGGAGAATATAGTTTGAAGGTTTGGAAGAAGACATGAGAAGAGGGTACGTGATCCGAGTATATACGTTAGAGGAATGAGAAGAAGGTAGGTGCTTCGAGTATATAAGTTTGAGGTATGAGGAGAAGATATGAGAAATAAAGGTGAAGGTGATTGTGTGTTTCTTGGATAGTTTAGAAAAGGTCATGAGAGATGAGAAGTAGGCAAGAGAAGACGGTAGGTACTTTGAGTGTATAGGTTGAAGGAATGAGGAAAAGGTAGGTGATCCAAGTATATTGGTTGGAGGAATGAGAAGACAACATGAGAGATAAGGTTGAGGTGGTTTTGTGTTTCTTAAGGTTGAGGGTGATTTTGAAGTGGAGGAGGTGAAGTATTTGGATTTTGAATGAGCCCTTTATCATATTTTACCATCCCCGATCCTATCTTCCTATAAAGGTGAGCTTGCATCATCCGAGTAAAGTCTTCTATCATCATGGTTTAACCAAATCCATGCTATTTACCCATGTATCTCCTAGCTCCCCCTTGCTCACTGCGTCCCTATGATAGTTACATTCCTTGTATATTGACTCTAACGGATCCATGGATCAAATAAATTACCATCGGTGCTCAAGAAGTTCGATGCAATTTAAATGAGTAGAACGCTTGCAAGTGCTCCCCCTCGGTGTATGCTCCCCCTTGTTTGGGGAACCAAGGAATCAAGATATTGTTGTGCTACAAAACAAAGTTAGTAGACAAGTGCACATATACATATAGCAAAACATTATCGGGGAACTAGACATGCACTTCTAGGTTTTATTATTTTAAAGTATGACATTTTAAAAGAGAAGTAGAAACTAGACACATGCAATCATTATTTTAAAATTAACAACCTAAATGATGAAATAAAAAGAATCTAGATGTATATTTAAGGACAAAGATTCGATCGACTAATAATAAACGAGAGTGGGATTCATTTATTTGTTGACACACAAACATTATGAAGATGACCTTTTAAAGGGAGACGAATGACACTTAATATCTTGACGAGATATGGCAAAATATATACTTTAAAAGGATAAAAGAAAGATAGGACGAAAATGGAAACGATATGCTCTTAGATGAGAATGAAAAAGAGATTCCATATAGCTAAACAGTGGGGAAGGATGAGAGAGACTAAAGAAGTAACGCATCGATGAGAGGTTGTTAGAAAAGATTGATATATCATTTGCACTAACAATTGATGTGCAAGTGATTCTATTAAGACAAAGGTAGAGGATTAGGAATTTAAAGGTTTGTTTGGTGTTTTGTTTGTTGACAATGTTAAGGAACAAAGGTGATTATATGAAATGAGGTGGTGGTTCTTTCAAGGTGGAAGAATAACGAGAGACTCAACATTGTGGTTACTCAATAATACTTGAAGATTGAATACCTTCTTTATGTTCTTCACTTTCTAGAAAGTGAAAAGTTTAGCGAACGAGTGACATTTGCATTTTGTAAATTACTTAAATATTTCGGATGAAATAATTAAGTTGTCAAGAGATATAAGAGGAATTCTAATAGTAACAATACTATTAGAAGAGAGAATAAACGCTTAAAAGTGAGAAGAAACATTAGAGATGAGGAGACTTATTAGAAGTGGAACGAAACGTTTAGAAGTGAGAAGAAACATCAGAAGTAAAAAGACTATTAGAAGTGAAACGACTAATAAAAGAGAGACGAAATGTTTAGAAGTGAGAGAAAACGTTAAAGGTGATAAGAATTATTAGAGATGAAGAGGAACGTTTAGAAGAGAGAGAAAATGTTTGAGGTAGAAAGACTATTAGAAGTGAGGAGACTATTGAAAGTTAGAAGAATCGTCTATAGAAGAGAAGAGACTATTATAATTAAGAGAAGACGTATGCGAGATGTGAGGACCAAGGTTTGTATGTAAGGGGATTTATTGTGAAGTGATGGATTGTAAGGAATGTGTTTAAGAATGAGAAGCATTTCACTATGAAATTCACTTGACTATTGACAACATAAGCAACGATGTTTATGAGAGTTAGAATATGATAATGACCCATTGATCTATGGAGAGATATTAGGCATAGATTTAGGTGTAGAGTAGATGTCAACTCATAGTAAAAGAGAGGAAGTGTTTGGTTTTAGATTTAGAAAAAGATGAATCATATTACAAGCTTGCTGCCGGCGGTCCCAGATATACTTGGGGGCTGCCGAACCACCAACAGGAGAAGGCTTGGTTTTTGACGAATTTTGTGAAGGGAGTGACATTTTAATATGAATTTCACAAATTAAAAATGATTAAAATACTTTGGATGAAGTAATTAAGTTGTCACGACACGGAATGGGACACGAACTAGAATTAAGACTAAAAGAAAAGAAGAGAGCGATTTACGGAAGGTGTTCCATCATTCCTAAACCAAGACGAAGATAATTAAATGATTCACGTGTAAGGGGTAAAGAAAGAATGTCGGTGATGTTATCTTCAGACGCAATCTTATCGATGGAGATGTTTCCTTTTGGACATTGTCCCGAAGGAAATGGTGACATATCTTCAGTGTGTTTCGTCCACAAAATAAAGAAATAAATAGAGAAGAAAAAAAACAAAGATGGAGGCGACGAGCTTGACAATGTCAAGATGGATGTTGGTTAGCTTACGATAAACTACATCTACGAAGTTATGTAGCTCTTCTCGAGCAATATGAATGTTCATAGAACAATCAAACGATGAGGTATGTTGATCCCACTTCAATAGATCAAATTCCTTAAGCTTGTTTAAGGATTAGTTATATTAGATAAATCTGACACAACTATAGTAGAAATTATGTTTGAATGTATTAAAGATTATGCGGAATCTAATCTTTAATATTAAGAAGAATTATCAATGAAACAGTAATTCATTGAACATACAATTCAACAAATAAGCTCCAATTTATTATATGTAATTAATATGACTACTCTTCAAGGTATAGGGTTTTACAAAGACCTTGAAGCTAAGAATTATACGACTAAGATTGATTTTTGGTTTTTGGTTCTGGTACATCAAACTCTATGCCTATGACCGCTTTTATACCCAAGGTCTAGTCGTTACAAATACTTACCTTAGCATCTAAATCTTTTCTTATAAACAACTATACATAGCATATAAAGCAGTACTAACCTAGCAGCATTATCTTGGTATTCACTTGCCGTAGTAACTTCAGCATATTTTCAATTGCAGCATATTACTTCAGCTGAGTAGTCTTACACTTTGTATAATAGTAGTAACTACTTAGCATATTTTCTTTGAAGTTCATTAGCAGCACTAATATTCACTAGCAGTACTAACTGTGTACTAGCATTAGTAAACACTTAGCATATTTTCTTTGAAGTCTCTTAGCAGTACTAACTCCAACTGAGCAGCATTAACATAAACATTGCGCAGCAGTAATTCAAACAACATCAAGGAGACTTTTAATCCTACAATCTCCCCTAAACTTAATACTTTCTCTTCAAAATCATCAAGATTTCTCCTTTAAAGCTTCATCAACACCAGGAGGATGCTTCCAAACACTTCTTTACTTCTTAAGCTATTTTATGAAGAATTTAAGAAGTTGATAAGCCATTTCACTTTCATAATCAATTATAAGCTTCTTTTCTAACATCATTGAAAGTATAAGTGGTGCAAGAGATACTTCTTCTCTACCAACATATAAATCTGAATATGTTGCATCCTTAAGGAATGTACTCTACATGAGTCAATAGCTTCCAATCAACACTTGTATTCTTGTTGATTCTTTCCATTACTTTATCTTCTACCTCCGATTCAAACATTGTTTTCAAATCACCCCATAACAACAAATCCAAGTCTTCCACTGGTCTTGTTGACTCATATTTAGCTTTTACCAACTTGTATAAATCTTCCAAATCTTTCCTGTCAACACTTTTAAGCATTTGACTAAAGTTCATGTACGTTTGAGACTTTCCATCAGCTCTCATTATTTGATAAAAGCTTTTTCTTCCTTCTTTATAAATCTTCTAGCCAACAATACTTAGAGACTTAACAGCTAAAGTTATAGCATCAATTGTTACCTCTTCTTCATCTGGAATGATTTCCAAACAACGTTTGAGCTTTGTTGTTTCTTTGTCATCTTCCACCTTTTGCTTCTTTGCATTCTCTTGTATCAGCTATGTTCCTGCTCTCTTTTCTTTGCCTTCCACCAACTCTGTTCTAAAGTCTTCAAATGTATTTACCCTTTTGAATGCCATGTCAAACATCTTTTGAATAGAATTAAACTCTTTCAACTTTAAATCTTTGAGCTTGTATCCTTCCATGTTCTTTAGGTAATTACACATTATCTTTCTCTGTTGAGCTTTTGTTAGTGGTTTGTTTCTTTTCTCTTCTGCTCTTTTAGCTGCAAAATGCTTTCTTCTTTTCTCTAAGAGTTGTTGAAATAATGTAGCCTTTTCTTTAATATACAACTCTTCTTGTTCTTGTGCTTGCAATCTTTCAGCCAATTGATGATCAACATCAATCTTTGCCTGTATATCATCCCATGTTTCAATCAAGGTAATATTGGCTTCTTTTTCTTTTTCAGCTTTCTATCTTCCAAGTCTTTCTTTTTCATCAAATTCAGCTTGTAATTTTAAAGCAGCTTCTTCATCAAGCCTGATTAGATCTTTCTTCTTTATAGGCTTTACAGATTCTATCAATATTCCTTTACCTTTGTCCTATGATTGTTGTGAAGATAGTTGTGAAGATATTGTTGTTGTAGATTCACCCAGCTCTTGTATAACAACCCCTTTCTCCTTGGGTTTTGTACTTTTTATTTCCATAAGTGCTTGAGCCAAAGTAATATTATCAACAGTTGTAATTGTAGCAGTAGTTGTTGTAGCAACACTAACAGTTGTTAAATCAATAATTAACTTAGCAGAGTTAATAACTTCAACTACTTCTTCAACAACATTAACTTTATTATTTAAATCTTTAATAGCAACTTATTGTTCTGCAACAAACACTTCCTCACCATCTAAAACATTCACATCAAACATCTCTTCATCTACATTTTGAACACTAACCATTGTAATTTCTTCATCTCCATCAATAGCATCAATTCTCCACTGTTTGGATGCATCCTTACCCAAACTTTTTTCATTATTAGAGGATTCTACCGTATCTAGTTAAACCAACTTCGTATAATCTCTTCAGCTTATGAGTTCTTGACCTATTTTTCTTTTCTAGCTTCTTGACCCTCCTTTTCAAATGCAATTTCATTATGTTGAGTGGTCTTTGTTTCTCCAAATCAAGAACCCTGTTTTGTAATGTGGTGCATAGTGCCATCAGATCATCAAGTTTAAGTCTATCCTCATCACTTCGAAGTGTGTTACCTCTTGCGAGCAGTGAATCATTGGAATGTTTAGATACACTCTCAAACCTAGTTTGAGCAATCGTAATCTCCATGGTTGCTTGGGCACCTAGGGCACCACTTGAACTAGTTCCTAGGGAACTAGATTCATTAGGTGTTATCTTGGATTGGGTCTTATTGATGTTACCACTGTCCTACTCTACTTCTAAGCTAGAAGCAGTAGTGGCAGCCCTCACCAAACTGTCACCCAACTCCTTATGGACAGCCTCATCTGCAAAATTTTCAATAGGATCACTAGGTGAGGTACCTGAGTGTCCTTTCTTTTAGGCTTCCTAGGTTGTTGTGTCTTTTGAGGTTGAGTTGATGGTTGAATAAAGGTGGGTGTGTGATGGGGATCAGTTGGAATTGCTGAACCTTCACCCAATTATGATTGGTTTTGTACTACCATTGTTTGAAATTGTTGGGAATTATAGATTTGATGAGACAAAAGAACAAAAGAATGAAACAAGAAGGACTTAATCGACAGATTGGGAAGTTACAAGATGTAACTTAAAGAAGGACTTAATGATTGGGAAGTTACAAGATGTAACTTAATGATGGACTTAATGATAATTAATAGCATTAATGTGTTTGATTAGAATTCTTTGTAACGTCTTATGGTCTCTATTATATAAAGAGACATAGACTCATAGGTTTTAAATCCATCCATAGAAAACACAGACTTCTCCAATGAGAGTCTGATTACAAAGTGTGTGTGCTTTGTATATTAGTTAGTTAGTTAGTACACCATAGTAGTTGGTGTAGCCCCATGTTATAGGTTGGGGTAAATAGGAATCGTTCAATGAAAAACCTTGTTCAATAACAATTGTGTTTGTTTAATTCCGCTGTGCATAATTGTTACAATTGTTATTGGTAAAACGATCCTAGATGGGTTTAAACGATCTTATCAAGTGGTATCAGAGCCTGGTGGCTCTCGATCTAGGATTACAAGGTTTTTGAAGAAACCCTAAAACCCTAAATTTCAAGAAATCGATTTGTGGTTAAAGTTTTATGGGGTTTTTGAGTTAATTGATATAATAATATTTATAATTATCCTCTCTACCTTAATTGGTATGCAATACAATTGTAAATCATTGTTACTATCAAGAGTTTCTATGAAGAATGGAAGGCACTTGCTCAAGTTCATGAAGGTACTGCTCGAGGTACTGTTTGACAAGTATGCTTCTATTCGAAATACTGCTTCATTATCTCAACGTACTGATCGTTGTGAAAAACGTACCGCTGTTATTTTCGAGGTACTGCTAGGTTTCATCGAGAAGTTAGATTATACTGCTAGCTTTTGTCGATATCGGACATAGCGTAATTTTTGGTTCTCGGATGTGAAGACGATATCGTACAGTGCATATTTTTAGATGGATTTGAATCTCAAATGCTTCGTATAAGGGGAGATATAATGGATCGTATTTGGAGATTAATTAAAGAGGTGGGTAAGAAGAAATCGAATATTACTTATTGATGTCGTAGTTGAGTTTCACAGGTTGCGTTTCTTTCTATCTTAAAACTGTGGTTGGCCTTTTAAGATAACTTGTTCGTGTTACACTTGTGTGACGAAGACTTGACAAATTAGCAGGGTGTGTGATTTTTTCTTATGGTGCTTTAATGCTCACACTTGCTATCACTTACGGAGTTAGATGTTGTGTCGTGTCTCATATAGATGAGATTTTGCCAAGCGGTGCGGGTTTACTTATAGTTCATAGATTTACTTATAGTTCGCCGTCAGTGGATAGTTGCACGACATAAGACACAAGCTTTGGAAAATCAACTTCTTCAACAAATTTGTTATACTCAGTTTTTTCATTAGTAATCACTTACTAGAGCCTACAGAGTTCGAGATTCAAGAAGATGGTAACATATGGGTTCCAGGGAATGCTTATTGTTTAATTGTTTAACCATCTACATGTACCACTTGAGGGGAAGTGTTTACAAGTTGCTTATCTACTGAAGACCCCTATTGGATGATTACAAAAAGGGGAAGAAGACTACAAGAGATATAGTTTGCAACTTTGTATTGTGGTGACATGTTCAAGAAGATCTTAAGTCAAGGGGAAGCATTGTTTCATTCAGAGAGATGGTACATCTAATCTTCAGGGGAAGCTTAGGCTTTATGATGAGTTCAAGAAGAAATTGTTTGTTTTGTCATCATCAAATAGGGGAAGAGTGTTGGGAATTATAGATTTGATGAGACAAAAGAACAAAAGAATGAAACAAGAAGGACTTAATCGACAGATTGGGAAGTTACAAGATGTAACTTAAAGAAGGACTTAATGATTGGGAAGTTACAAGATGTAACTTAATGATGGACTTAATGATAATTAATAGCATTAATGTGTTTGATTAGAATTCTTTGTAACATCTTATGGTCTCTATTATATAAAGAGACATAGACTCATAGGTTTTACATCCATCCATAGAAAACATCGAATGATGAGAGTCGAATAGTAAAAGTGTGTGTGCTTTGTATATTAGTTAGTTAGTTAGTTAGTACACCATAATAGTTGGTGTAGCCCCATGTTATAAGGTTGGGGTAATAGGAATGTTCAATGAAAAACTTGTTCAAATAACATTGTGTGTTTAATTCGCTGTTGCATAAATTGTTACAATTGTTATTGGTAAAACGATCCTAGATGAGTTTAAAACGATCTTTACAGAAATAAAGGTGTTACTCTACCAGAAAAACCTTTGCCTACCCTTATCATATTTCCAAAAATCATTTTAGTGTGAGAGGGTGCAATATAAATTCTCTTATGAGTTGGCAGCCCATCAAGTTGTTGATCCAAAAATACTTGTACAAACCATGGATACATCAAAAATTTGCCAGACAAATTATCCAAGTTTCTAATCATACTATCAAAAATGAATTTTAAAAAGTTAAAATTTTAATATGTAGCTAAGCAGATAATGGCAGATGCCATAGTACTACTAAAATTATTCCATGCAGTAGTCTTTGGACTTAGACACTTTAAATAGTATGATTAAAAATATTTCCATTGGGGGAAAAGACTGGTTTATAAAAGGTTAGTTTTTGTGAAATTTTCTCATACCCCATCAATGTAAGTTGTAAACCCCCAAAATCGTGTCGCAGCGGAAGTATGTCCGGGGGAGTTACTTCATAATACACAGCGCTAGATACAAGAGAACGACCTCTAAATGTGTCGTTTGAAAAATAATTGTGTTTCCTTTGAAAATTGTATAAACATTTTGTCTCATAATTGCATCACCATGAAAAACTTGAATGTAAAGACTCCAATGCACTTCAAGTAAGCCAAGTATCTATATCACCTGAGAAAAACATGCTTAAAATGGTCAACATAAAGTTGGTGAGTTCATAGGTTAGTTTAAATATGAATGTAAGTTTCAATGAATGTATTTGTCCACAGTACCATGTAAAAATCCTAAAGATTTATAAAGAATGCACGACACATTTTATGTCACCAAAAAAGACCAATCTTATCCCAAAGAATTTATAAAGAATGCAGATCAATTTACATGTCACAAAGTACCTAATCTTATCCCACAAGATTTATAAAGAATGCTGACCAATTTAATGTCACCACATGTTTCAAGTATGTGTTGTTTTTTACCACTTTATATCAAGGCACGTAAATATCTATGTAAGTATCAAAAATGATTACAAATTACTCATAAAGTTCATGAAAAACTGATGCACTAATATAACAGTAAGAGTTCATATGTAAGTATTGTGGGCCCTGTAGGCCCAACCAATCGTAATCCGACATGTTATAACGTTCGTTTGCCCAGTGATAGCTAATCACCCGAACGGGGATTGTCAATCCCGAATAGATCTATTTTATAACATTCGCGTAGACAACATGCTATAACGTTCGTTTGCCCAGTGATAGCTAATCACCCGAACGAGGATCACACCCGAATAGATCTATTTCATAACATTCGCGCTCACCCTCCAAGTGATTTACAG
Source organism: Tanacetum coccineum (assembly GCA_026074375.1). Classification (NCBI taxonomy): domain Eukaryota; kingdom Viridiplantae; phylum Streptophyta; class Magnoliopsida; order Asterales; family Asteraceae; genus Tanacetum; species Tanacetum coccineum. The sequence continues at coordinate 23,880 of BQNB010027249.1, read as the reverse complement.
TTCATGAAGCTGTGACGTAGACTTATATATATACCCATCACAGGTGTCCCCTCCAAGAACACCCGGGCAGTGATTTAAAAAAATATGTACTCCCATTACCAGTGTCCCCTCCAAGAACACCCAGGCAGTAAAGTAAAATTATATTCTCCCGTTACCGGTGTCCCTTCCAAGAACACCCGGGCAGTACCATTTTGTCTCGGTCTCAATCCGCTGAAGCTATCCGTAATCTTTTTCAAAGTAAAAATATAGCAATTCGTGACCAAAAATGAATCAAGTAATGTACCATAGCGAGCTAGGTAAATGAGTATGTAAACAATTTGTAATCAAACCATGTAATTGCATTTGTACCGCGCATGTTTTCCCCAAAATTATGTAAAACAGTAAAAATGGGGCTATAAACTCACAATATCTTTTAAAAACAATCACGTTGTTATAAGATAACCGAGTAAGTATAAGAGTTTGTAGACAAGCATGTATCCCCCTCGCGGGTTTATAAACATTTCAAAGATTGAAAAGCGAGGTTATGAAACTCACCTCGATGATGAAGAACGATTGACAGATAGGCATCTAATATGCACAAGCGAAGAGCGAAGCGGCTCGATCAAGAAGTTGCAACTAATCTTAACGCCTAGTCCCACTAGCCTAGGATAATGTATTTGGGTTTCCCGATGAATGGTTACATCAACGCGACACGTTGATAAAGATTTAGATTTAAAGTTGTAATAGTTTGGTGGTTGTTTAAATAATTAAATTGAAAAGTGAACGCAAAGTACGTAATATATTCTTTATATATTACATATGAAAAATAAAGTCTTATATAATTCATACCGTGAATTATGTAACAAAGACAACAATCCAAAGATTACTGAAATGTATATAATACCTTGCAGGTATTATATAATAAGTGTGAGTAAATAATTAAACCAATTATTTTGACACCAACTTAATTAATAAAAAGACTTTGAATAAAAGTAGACACGTGTCTTAACGTTATTAATTAAATCAACCGGTGTTTGTAACAGTTTATAGCCATTATAAAATATAAAGTAATATTTTATAAATTATATTTCGTTTCTTCGATGGGTCGTGTCTAAAACAGTCTGTCTCATGTATATTCAAAGGATATTTTTTTTTATTTTTTTTTTTTATTTTTTTTTTTTTTATTTTTTCTTAGTTCGAGATCGGTTTATTGTATGATACAAATTATTATATCTTTAAAATATAATTTAGTTCTTTTTATCGGTTTCTAAAATAATAAAAACTTTAGTAAAGCATTACTAAATATAAAAATTTATATAAGTTTCACCATGACATTTCTGTTTATAAAACGTTTCCCATATACGCAAAACTCAACGTTTTCTATATTCGTAAAACTTAATGTTTTTCCACTTTCCAAATAAAACGTGTTGCAATATCCTCATGTTTAAAATATACATATCTAAACTAAACCAAAATAATAATTACCATATTTATTTAACCGAATAGCCACCATTATGTATATCCGGTTTTAATATATATTAAAACTTTATGTTATTTTTATTTGTTGTTTCATATGAACCCAACGAACCCTTGTTGTTTCGCTAAACCAAACGCCCTTTTTGTTGTCTTCTCTAAACCCAAACGCACCCCTTGGTTCTTATGTTAACCCAAACGCACCCCTTGGTGTAAATCTGCCCAAACCAAACGCCCCTTTATCTCAAATCTGCCAAACCAAACACGCCCCTTGCGTGTTTCTTCTATACCAAACGCACCCTTATCGGTTTTTTGCTCACCCAAACATAACCCTTATGTTGTTTTCTTATGCCAAACGCACCCTATTCAATATTAATAACCAAAAACAACCACCCCTACCTGCTGTCACTATACCAAACGCACCCTAATCTGTTGTAAACAACCAACCGCACCCTAATGCAAGCCAAACGCACCTAGCTGCTGACCCGAATCTAAACGCACCCATTCCGGTGAAAACCAAACCCAACGCTCCCTATGGTGAATAACACAACCAAACGCGGCCCTTTGGTGCTTCCATAAAACAAACGCACCCTTTTCGGGTGGTGGTGACTGCCAAACGCACCCTCGTGGTGGTGGCAGCCACCCAAACCCAACCCGAACGCACCTTAGGTGCTAATACCAAACCAGCCGCACCACTTTTTGGGGTGGCTGTCCAAAACAAACGCACCCTAGTCGGTGCGGTGAACAGTAACCGAACGCACCCCCCCTTGGTGCATAATAAAAAAAACCAACCGGAACAAAACACCCTTGTGGTTGCGCCGCGGTGATGATGGCGGTGGCGTGGCAGGGCTGTCGTGGGACAGCAGCCGGAGGGGAGGGGAAAGTAGCGCTTGGAGTGGAGGTGATGGAGGCATGGCAGCGGCGTCGAGTGGTGGTGGTGTTATGGTGACAGCAGCGGCGGCTGCCATGGCGGCCGTAGGAGGGATGGCGGCGCGTGGAGGGGCGTGGGTATGGGGATCGGGTAGATCGGAGTGGGGGAAGTATTTTTGGTATTGGTCGGAAAAGTCACCGGAAAAGTTTTCCGGTGGCCGGCGACGGCGGCGGCGATGGTGGCCGGCGGCGGGGCAGTGGTGGTGGCAGGCCGGATTTGGGGAGAGGAGAGGGAGTGGTGAGAGGTGTATGTGTGTGTATATATGAAATGGAATGATATAAAAATTTTATATATAATAAAAGTTTTAAAGAAAGTGTCAAGGGCCAAGTAGTTGAGGGGTCAATTGTGTAATTTTTTTATTATAGTTTTGATAAAAACGGTTCGGGACTCGTTTGAATGACTTAACGGATGATTCAAATCTCGAAACTTGCGTCATTGTTTTCCAAATCATTTTTCTAATAAAAATGAGTATTTATTTGATAATATTTCATAAATATTTTTATAACATTTATAAGAATGTTCGTTATTTATTTAGTGAACCGGTTACGTCTCGTCCGAAATAAAAATAAAAATAATTTTCTAACCCATATATTCGTTTTATCAAGACGTGTTCGAGTAAAATGATGCTCATTTTTAAACATTTTTTTTATAAAAAATGTTAATAAATATAATTTAAAGTATTTTCCCGTTTCTTAAATCTTGCGAGGGCATTTTCAGTCCACTTTCTGTCGTTCTTCGGGGTCTCGGTCAAACTAAAAAGTTGTCTAGGATGTCGTTTTACATTATAAATAGCTTTAGGTCCAATAATGAAAACGTGATATAGCGTGGTCGTTTTTTGTTAAGTCCGCTTATAAATTACATATATTCTCGTTTCTTTTCAAATCATTTGAAACATAAATTTCGTAAGGGAAAGAAAATCAAAAAAACTAATAATTATAATTTAATTATTTAAATAATTTTCGGAAATTTACCGGTACGCGGTAATCACTTTCAGGTGACCGTAAAAAAGTCAAAAAGTCAAAAAGTAGGTCAACCCAAAATGTTCAAGGGTAAATCGTCATTCGAAATTTCAAATTCTCAGATGTTACACTAAGTTGTTATAAAAAATTGTGAGGAATTTGGTAAACAATCAACACCTTCCTCATTATGCTAGTTGAAGATCTTTCTAACAGATGCTTCAGTCTAATTACTCTTCTTGCTTCTCCGTGGGCATGTAACTGTACTTCCCCATTGATAGTTTTGACTTACCAGTTAGGACAGAACTGTTCAATGCAGAAATATAGTATAGTATGATTGATCGTTAATGCATACTTATACGGTGTGCATTCAAAATTATCCACAATTTGTTCAAAAAAAACCCTTCACTCTTGAGGGTTTCGACAAAATGCGACCATATTATGAGTATCAACAAACTTTAGAGTCGTCATTTATGTTGAGTTTTGATAATGGATGATAAATTGAGTTAGGGTTTGTAGTTAGAGGAGTATTTGAAAGAGTGAGTTAGATTAAGGATCGAATGAAACCCTTAATCGAAGTATTATGCGAAAATTACCCTCACAACATTAATTTCATCCAGCGTAGTAAGTTATGCCTAGCATCTTTACTTGAGTCACCAGATTAATCTCCAATTCCATTCCAAACAGATTTTCCATCATTAATTTAACACTTTTCTTTGCTTTTCCTGCAAAATGTTAGTCCAAAAACCAAGAAAACACAAGCCATAGCAATTTTCACAATTATCACAGTATTAATTTATACTACCAGTATTTAGGGATAACTAATAGTAGACCACTCAAAGTATTACGTTAACCAGCAGTTACTAATCTATCCATCACAGCCGGGAAACCTTTTAATGACAGAATAACAAATATTAATTATACCCAAAAACCCTTACAAAAACATTATACGCGATTAAAGACTCTTAATAGAACTTTCAGCATTCCATACTACAATCAATATTGAAATTCTACTTACATCAAAGCTTTTGTAACGCCAAAAAAAATCTGCAAATCATTCTTGTCAGTTGGATTTTACCATTGAATTCACTTTTCTTTTCATTGCAATCTATAAATAAAATGATTCTGATCTCTATATTGCTTTGTTTTTGAATGAAAAATAGGATTTTTAATTAATGCAATAGTACTGTTATTGTCAATAAAGATCTTTAGTATGCATTAAAAAAAAAAAAAAAAAAATATTTTTTTTTTTTTTTACTATAATCAAGTAGTTAATCTGAATCCAAGCACTTGTCACCACATGAAGCAGCCACATACTTAATTATGTTGTGGGAATTGCAACACTGTTACGATCTGCGTCTGAATAGATCTTGAACCGTTAGCTTGCAAGAGTTTGTTACTTTAGATAAATCCAAAGCAACAATAATGAAACACTGATTGAACACTATTGATTATGCGGAAACTAATCAACAATGCTAAGCAGAATAGTATTAAGTAAACACAAGAGATCTTCTATCAAACTCACACTTTATATTATAACTTGAATCGTACTAGGTTACAAGCTATGATTGCTAATTGATCTCTATTGATCTATATCTATTAACTATGCCTAAGGTTCCTTTTATACACCAGGAAAACCCTAATGGGCTTTACAAAACGCGTGAGGAGATAATGCATATCTATTCCTAATTAACTCAATGCATATCTCCTAACAGCACTAATATTTATGCTAGATCACTAACTTACTATAACAACACTAACATATATTAGGCAGTACTAACAATGTAACTGGTTACTAACTATAACATCTAACAGTATAAAGGACTTCGATATTTTCTTCAATCGTTTCAGCATGCACTTAATCTTCATAGCAGCACCAATGTTAAACAGCAGCCAGTAAGTTGTAAAGTCTTCTAAACCAACAACCACCTGTCGTTTCTCGCACTGCCATGAGATCAATCTACACCCAAGGAATTGACAACCTCCTATTGTTGATTTTCTATCCAAGCTTGCTTCAACATAATCACTATCAGTGTATACTACCAAATCAAAAGGAGAATCTTTTTGATACCAAAGTCCCAATTTAGGTTGACCTTTTAAGTATCTAAAAATTCTTTTCACAGCATGAAGATGTGAAACTTTTGGATTGACTTGGTATCTTGCACATGCACACACTACAAACATAATGTCAGGTCTTAAAGATGTAAGATATATCAATGAACCAATTGTAGAATACAAGTAATCTTTGATGTATGAACCAAGAACTAGAGAGAGAAAGTGTAAAAGGAAGGATGTATTTTAGTGAGAGAAACTAAAGAACATGAAATGCATTAAGGTGAAATGAGAATACAACCAACCAACCGACACCCTCTCCAAGGCATGGAAAGGGTATTTATACTCCAAGTGTGGCCGGCCATGGGCCTTGTAAGGCTTTCTATGGGCCTTTGGGCCATATTAGCTTATAAATAAAACATTGACTAACTACGGGATTTGACTAGCTAATATTGGAAGTGACCAAAGAACTTTTCTTGTTACTAACAATCTCCCCTAAGGGAGGTCACTCCAATTTACAAAAATTTAAACTTAGCATACTATGCTTTGACTTTAGTCTTGAGCTCGTAGTCTTTAACTTCAATCTTTAACTTGTGAATTGTTGTAGTGATCTTTGACTTTAGGCTCGAGCTTGTTCCTTTATCTTGACTTGCTTGTGAAAAATGTGATCTTGAGCAACTTTAGATCATCAACCAAGCATAATCTCGTTTTGCCATCTTGTAAACTTTGCCATCTTATGAACTTGTGACTTTTAGTCCGACATGCTCATACCATTCTTGATTTGATAACTTGAAAGCTGTAATTTTGCATCTTTCTCGAAGTTCTTTAACTTTAACACTTCGTCGCTTTGAGAAGACGTACGGTATCAGAGTAGCGGAAGTCTTGAAACATGTACTTGAGCTTTCATGATGTCTTTATATTTGTCGGTCGGGTATGAGCATGTGGCTATGAATATGTGAGTCAGCTGGAATCAGGTACCTCCATGTCCATCTTTATATATTCCTGAAATAAAATAGTTAGCAATAAAGCGGGGGGGACGAAAACATGGCTGTGTAATTGCCTGTGTTGGTTGGTAGTGACCTTCAAATCATGAGATGACTTATGATCAGGTAGATTCAATTTAAGAATCATCTCCTTGAGGGATTTCTAGCTAAAGTATATCATCTTTTAACAATATGTATTAGATTCATCAAAGCTCAGCATGTTCTCATTTACGGCACATCTCAAAGCAGACAACACGGTATGCGTGAACCAGTGAGTTACTGTCTCACTAATGAATAAGAAAATTGATTTGAAAATCAATCGACGTGTCACTTGCTAAAGTGGTTTTGTGACACATCGAGAGTTTTAGCAATCAAAATTCATTAGTCGTCGATCCATAACCTGGAACAATTTTGATCATAAGAATCACACCATTGATGCTTCCAGTTGTCACAAGTTTGATTTCATAAGGAATCGCACAAAGTCACCTGACCATGAGCTTGTTTGTGTTGGCTCAGCAGGATTTTATCTTCATTGTGAATTATTATCACTTGGATGTTCTGTAAAATCACCAAGGATATGCGTCGATCTTAATGTATATCTTGTTATTCACATTGTGTGACTAAGCAAGCATAATTTAACAAGTGTCCTAATGAGATTTATGGATGATCTCTTTTGGCTCTAGACTCAATAGTGCACTTTGTTTTTAGTGATCGGAGGCTGGAGCGGACTGCCACCTTTTCAATATCGACTGACTCGGAGTAAGAAAGTCGATAGAAATGCGTGTGTAATCTCCGTGAAAAATGAAACAAGAATCTGTTGAGAGACCTTGAGTGGCTAGGAGGGTTGTGCATAACGTCACTGGGTCCATGACTGTCTTCAATGTTAGACAACAACTTTAGTGTTCGGACAGTTTAGGTATTGGACCCGGTTTTATTTTTTTTTTTTTTTTTTTTTTTTTTTTGCTTAAGTGTATATAGGGCTACTTTCTTTTCACCCTTTATCCTTACATTTCTTTTCCATTCTTCAACCCCTTCAATGCTTACCGAGACTTCATAACTAACACCTTGTTGGGTTTGTTCCAGTGTTAGCTCCATCTCAGTCGGCATTATTCCCGATTCTCACTTTTTCTCCTTTTGTATCATACCTAAGGACTTCTACACTAACTAGTGCATGTCATGGGTATGATCCCTACGTTCTGCTGGATCATGGGATTTGAATACCTATGCCTAACCACCTTATAACTCCATAAATTTAAGTACATGGTCGGTCTTTTGGGTATTCCAATCTAATCAAAAACCAAAATCAATGAAAAGTTCAATCAAATTGTTTGAAATAAATATCAAAAGATTTACACTTTGAGAGTTTTTCATCATCACTAAAAGCTCCCCCTTAACATGTGCATCGTAATCGTAGTACATGCTAAGTGTGGAAGTGCATTGAGTCCATTTTATTCAATCACATTTCAATAGAAATTAGATGCAGTTTAATCACATTTTCCCCCCTTATCCAAAATGTTAATCCCTTGATATTTTGGATATCAATTGATTAAACGTTCTGGGATAAAATGTTACACACAATCTATAAGGAACATTTTATTGCTCCCCCTCAATTTATGAGGGTATATAAGACAGTGCTGAGTATAATAATTTGAAAATTTTTAAATTTACTAAGAAATTCTTGAAAAATTTTGTACTCGAGCACTGTCTTATAATTACCTCATAAACTTGATGGGGGAGCCAATAATATGTTCCTTATAGTTTTGGTGTGTACATTTATATCCAGAAGTTTAACTCAATTGCATATCCAAAATATCAAGGGATTAACATTTTGGATAAGGGGGGAAAATGTGATTAAACTGCATCTAATTTCTATTGAAATGTGATTGAATAAAATGGACTCAATGCACTTCACACTTAGCATGTACTACGATTACGATGCACATGTTAAGGGGGAGCTTTTAGTGATGATGAAAAACTCTTAAAGTGTAAATCTTTTGATATTTATATCAAACACTTTGATTGAACTTTTCAATGTTTTTGGTTTTGATTATGATGGAATACCCAAAAGACCGACCATGTACTTAAATTTATGGAGTTATAAGGTGGTTAGGCATAGGTATTCAAATCCCATGATCCGAGATCCGTCGGGATCTATCCAGTGATATCCATTGTTAGTGTATAAGTCCTTAGGTTGATACAAAAGGAGAAAAAGTGAGAATCGGGGGAATAAATGCCGACTGAGATGGAGCTAACACTAGAACAAACCCAACAAGGTGTTAGTTATGAAGTCTTCGTATCGCTTGAAGGGTTGAAGAATGGAAAAAAGAATGTAACGGATTAAAGGGTTGAAAAGATAGTTCGCCCTATATACACTTAAGCAGAAACCGGGTCAATACCTAAACTGTCAGAAACACTAAGTTGTTGTCAGACATTAAACACAGTCATGGACCCAGTGACGCTATGCACAACCCTCCCTAGCCACTCAAGGTCTCTCAACAGATTCTTGTTTCATTTCTCACGGAGATTACACGCATTTCTATCGACTTTCTTACTCCGAGTCAGTCGATATTGAAAAGGTGGCAGTCAGCTCCAGCCTCTGATCACTAAAAATAAAGTGCACTATTAAGTCTAAAGCCAAAAGAGATCATCTATAAATCTCATTAGGACACTTGTTAAATTATGCTTGCTTAGTCACACAATGTGAATAACAAGATATACATTAAGAGTCCTACGCATTATCCTTGTGATTTTACCAGAACATCCAAGTGATATAATTCACAATGAAGATAGAAATCCTGCTTGAGCCAACATCAAACAAGCTCATGGTAGGTGACTTGTGCGATTCTTATGAATCAAACTTGTGACAACTGGAAAGCAACAATGGTGTGATTCTTATGAATCAAACTTGTTCCAGGTTATGGATTGACGATTTATGAATTTTTGAATTGCTTAAAACTCTCGATGTGTCACAAAACCACTTTAGCAAGTGACACGTCGATTGATTTTTAAATCAATTTTCTTATTCAATAGGTGAGACAGTAACTCACTGGTTCACTCTTATCGTGTTGTCTGCTTTGAGATGTTCCTGGTATGAGAAACATGCTGAGTTGATGAATTAATTTAATATGTGTTAGAAAGATTCTATACTTTAGCTAGAAATCCCGTCAAGGAGATTATTCTTAAATTGAATCTACCTGATCACAAGTCGATCCTCATGGATTCGAAGGTTACTCCAACCATACACGGGCGAATGACAAAGCCATGTTCGTCCCCCCGCTTTATTGCTAACTATTTTATTTCATGATTATATAAAGATGGACATGGAGGTACCTGATTCCAGCTGACTCACATATTCATAGCAACATGCTCGATACTCCGACCGACAAATATAAAGACTCATGAGAAGTACAAGTAACATATTTCATGACTTTCACAACTCTTGATCCGTACGTCCTTCTCAAAGCGACAAAGTGTTAAAGTTAAAGAACTTCGAGAAAGATGCATAATTACAGCTTTCAAGTTATCAAATCAAGAATGGTATGAGCATGTCGGAACTAAAAGTCACAAGTTCATAAGATGGCAAAGTTTACAAGATGGCAAAACGAGATTATGCTTGGTTGATGATCTTAAGTTGCTCAAGATCATACTTTTCACAAACAAGTCAAGATAAAAGAACAAGCTCGAGCCTAAAGTCAAAGATCACCACAACAATTCACAAGTTTAAGATTGAAGTTAAAGACTACGAGCTCAAGACTAAAGTCAAAGCATAGTATGCTAAGTTTAAATTTTTGTAAATTGGAGTGACCTCCCTTAGGGGGAGATTGTTAGGAACAAGAAAAGTCTCGGTCACTTCTAATATAACTAGTCAAAGCCCGTAGTTAGTCAATGTTTTGTTTATAAGCTAATATGGCCCAAAGGCCCATGGAAAGCCTTACAAGGCCCATGGCCAGCCACATTTTGAGTATAAATACCCTCTCCATGCCTTGGAGAGGGTGTTGGTTAGTTGTATTCTCATTTTCACCTTAATGCATTTTTATGTTCTTTAGAATCTGTTACTAAAATACATCCTTCCTTCCACACTTTCTCTTTCTAGTTCTTGGTTCATACATCAAAGATTACTTGTATTCTACAATTGGTTCATTGATATATCTTACATCTTTAAGACCTGACATCATGTTTGCAGTGTGTGCATGTGTTAGATACCAAGTCAATCCAAAGGTTTCACATCTTTTGGCTGTGAAAAGAAAACAGAAGTAATTTAAGAATTTTTTTAACATTTTGGCATTTTTTGAATTTTTTAATAACACAACTTTAATTATGATTATCATTTTTATTTATCTATTTTTTTTAGGTACTTAACGGATAAACAACCAAAATTGTGGGCCTTTTAGTATCCAAAAGATTTCCTTCTGATTTGGTAGTACTACACTGATAGTGATTATGCTGGAGCAAGCTTGGATAGGAAGTCTACAACAGGAGGTTGTCAATTCCTTGGATGTAGATTAATATCATGGCAGTGCAAGAAACAGACAGTGGTTGTTGGGTTTTAGAAGACTTTACAACTTACTGCTGCTGGTTTAACATTGGTGCTGCTAGTGAAGATTTAGTGCTTGATGAGACGATTGAAGAAATATACTTAAGTCTTTTTAGTACTGTTTAGTGTCTTGGTTTGTACTGCCAGTCCAATTGGTTGTGTACTGCTAATATAGTTAGTGTTGTTAGTAGTAAATTAGTGATGCTAGCATATAATAGTTAGTGCTGTTAGGAGATATGCATGAGTTAAATTAGGAATAGATATGCATTATCTCCTCACGCGTTTTGTAAGCCCATTAGGGTTTTCTTGGTGTATAAAAGGAACCTTAGGCATAGTTAATAGATATTAGATCAATAGAGATCAATTAGCAATCATAGCTTGTAACCTAGTACGAAAAAAACTTGTTGTATTTTTTTTTTTTTAATTCAGTTAAAATATTAAAGTGTAGAGATCCCCAATCCACCCATCCCCCTACCCTAATACTTTGATATAAGCTCTCATGTGTATTATTAATACTATTCTGCTTAGATTGTTGATTAGTTTCCGCTTAATCAATAATGTTCAATCATGTTTCATTAGTGTTGCTTTGGTTTATCTACAAGTAAATAACTCTTTGCAAGCTAAGGTTTCTAGATCTATTCAGTAGAGCTCTAACAGTGGTTGCCAAATTCCCCAACATAGGTTAAGTCTGTGGTGCTGCAAGTTGCTGTGGCCAAGTGCTTGGCATTCAGAATTACACTTACTGATTATGAGTATAATTTTATGCATACTAAAATCTTTATTGACAATAACAGTACTATTTGCATAATTAAAAATCCTATTTTTCATTCAAAAATAAAGCATATAGAGATCAGACATCATTTTATTAGAGATTGCAATGAAAAGAAATTGATTCAAATGGTCAAAATCCATACTGACAAGAATGTTGCAGATTTGCTTACAAAAGCTTTTGATGTAAGTAGATTTCAATATTTGATTGTTAGTATTGGAATGCTAAATCTTTAAAGTCTTTAATCTCTTTATGTTTTTGTAGAGTTTTGTATGAATTAGTATTGTTATTCGTGTCATTAAAAGTTTCCGCTGTTTATGTTTATAATTAGTTACTGTGGTTCTATACTTAATAATGTTGGTTTCTACTATTTGTTATTTCTTTAATACTGTTAGGTATAATTAATATTGTGATAATTGTGAAAATTGCTATGGCTTGTGTTTTCTTGGTTTTTGGACTAACATTTTGCAGGAAAAACAAAGAACGTGTTAATTAATGATGAAAAAGCTTGTTTGAATGGAATTGGAGTTAATGTGGTGACTCAAAGTAAATGATTCTGGGCATAACTTACTACTGCTGTGAAGTTAATGGTGTTGTTGAGGGTGATTTTCCATAAAATACTTCGATTAAGGTTTTCAATCGGATCCTTCTAATCACATTCACTCTTTCAATATCTTAACTACATAACTCTAACTCACTTTTATCATCCCTTATCAACACCAAATAAATGACGACTCTAAAGTTTGTTGATACTCATAATATGGTTGCATTTTTGTCTAAACCCACAGAGAGTGATGGGTTTGAACAAATAGTGGATTTTTTGAATGCACACCTTATAAGGTATGCATTAACGATTAATCCTACTATATATTTCTTGCATTGAACAGTTGCTTTGGTCTACGTTAAGGTCAAAACTATCAATGGGAAGTACAGCCCAAACCTTAAATGGCTCCTAGTAGATGGCAAGAAGCTATATTATCACTGAAGCATGCTGTATAGAAGAGATCTTTAATAGCATATGAGGAAGGTCTTATTATTCAATTGTTTCTTACCCCACCTGTGTTGTTCGTTTGATTGTATACCAATTCTTCATTTTTTGAAACACTTATGTACATCTGAGAATTTTTGAATTTCGAATGACGAATTTACCCTTTGACTTTTAGGGGGTTTGACTTGACTTTTAGCTATTTGACTCTTTTACGGGTATACCACATTTCGTACATAATTTCCCACTCACCTGAAAGTGATTACCGCGTAACGGTAAATTCCGAAAAATTATTTTAATAATAAATTTATAATTATTATTATTTATCTTTCCTTACGAATTTAGTTTTCAAATTTATTTGAAAAGAAAACGAGAATATATGTTATTTATAAACTGACTTATCAAAAACGACACGCTAAATCACGTTTTCATTATTTGGACTCTAAAGCAATTTAATGTAAAACGACATTCCTGACAACTTTTTAGTTTTGACCGAGACCCGAAAACGAACAGAAAGTGACTGAAATGCCCTCGCAAAATTTATAAACGGGAAAATAATTAAATTATATTTAATTAACATTTTTATTAAATAAAAAAATGTTTAATAAATTAGTCATCATTTTACTCGAAAACGTTTGTTGATAACGCAAATATATGGGTTAGAAATTTATTTTTATTTTTATTTCGGACGAGACGTAACCGGTTCACTAAATAAATAACGAACATTTTTATAAATGTTATAAAAATATTTATGAAATATTATCAAATAAATACTCATTTTTATCAGAAAAATAATATTTGGCAATAAATTTTTTTTGTCGCAAGTTTCGAGATTTGAGTCATCCGTAAGTGATTCAAACGAGTCCCCGATCCGTTTTTATCAAAACTTTAATAAAAAAAATACACAATTGACCCCTCAAATTACTCTGGCCCTTGACACTTTCTTTAAAACATTTTTATTTATATTAAATAATTTTATAATCATTCCATTTCATATATACACACACATACACCTCGCACCACTCTCTCCTCTCCCAAATCGGCCAGCCACCACCACAGCCCCGCCGCCGGCCACTACCGCCGCAGCCGTCGTCGGCCATCGGAAAACTTTTCCGGCCAATACCAAAAATACTTCCCCCCACTCCCGAATCTACCCGATCCCCATTACTCTACACGCCTCCACGCTGTCGCATCCCTCCTGCGGCCGCCATGGCAGCCGCCGGCTTGCTGTCACCATAACACCACCACCACTCGACGTCGCTGCCATGCCTCCATCACCTCCACTCCACGCGCCATTTTCCCCTCCCCTCCGGCTGCTGTCCCACGACAGCCCTGCCATGCCACCGCCATCATCACCGCGGCGCAGCCATAAGGGTGTTCTGTTCCGGTTGGTTTTTTTTTAATATGCACCAAAGGGGGAGGGGTGCGTTCGGTTACTGTTCACCGCACCGACTAGGGTGCGTTTGTTTTGGACAGCCACCCCAAAAAGGGTTATCTGCGGTGGTTTGGTTATTAGCACACTAAGGTGCGTTCGGTAGGGTTTTGGGTGGCTTGCCACCACTCTGAGGTATTGCGTTTGGCAGTCACCACCACCCGAAAAGGGTGCGTTTGTTTTATGGAAGCACCAAAGGGCCGCGTTTGGTTGTGTTATGCACCATAGGGAGCGTTGGGTTTGGTTTTCACCGGAATGGGTGCGTTTAGATTTGGATCAGCAGCTAGGCTGCGTTTGGCTTGCATTAGGGTGCGGTTGGCTGTTTACAACAGATTAGGGTGCGTTTGGTATAGTGACAGCAGCTAGGGGTGGTTGTTTTTGGTTATTAATATTGACATGCCTACACCTACTCACACACCCGACGAATCACAAAATAGGGGTACGTTTGGCATAAGAAAACCACATAAGGGTTAAGTTTGGGTGAGCAGAAAACCAATAAGGGTGCGTTTGGTATAGCAGAAACACGCAAGGGGCGTGTTTGGTTTGGCAGATTTGAGATAAAGGGGCGTTTGGTTTGGGCAGATTTACACCAAGGGGTGCGTTTGGTTACATAGAACCAAGGTCTTTGTTTTCGGTGCGGTTTGGGTTTTAGAGAAGCACAAATAAGGGGTTTGGGGTAGCGGATACTATCAATGGTTGGTTGGGTTCATAATGAAACAACATATAAAACATAACAATAAGTTTTTATGAATAGTGAAAACCGGATATTGATATTGGTGGCTGTATACGGGGAAATTAAAGATGGGAGATGATGTGTTTGGAGTTATTGGGGGTGGGGGTCGTCCCAAGTGGAGGGGGGATGGGTTTAGTTTAGATATATTGTATTTTAAACATGAGGATATTGCAACACGTTTTATTTGGAAAGTGGAAAAACATTAAGTTTTACGAATATAGAAAACGTTGAGTTTTGCGTATATGGAAACGTTTTTATAAACAGAACTGTCATGGCGAAATTATATAATTTTTATATTTAGTAATAGCTGTTACTAAAGTTGATATTATTTTGAAACCGATAAAAGGACTAAATTATATTTTTAGAGTAATAATGTATATATACAATAACCGGAAATAAAAGAGCGACGAATATAAATATACTTGGTAATGAGACAGACTGTTTTAGACAGACCCGTCGAGAACAAAATATAATTTATAAATTATTACTGTCATATTTTATTAATGGCTATAAATGTTAAAAACACCGGTCCTCCATATTGTTGCTTTTGAATTTAATTCATGACGTTAACGACATGTGTCTTCTTTTATTCAAAGTCTTTTTATTAATTAAGTTGGTCTATCAAAAACTTAATTGTTTATTAACTACTCACACTTCCTCTTATAATAATACCTTGCGGTTATTATATACTTTTCAGTAATCTTTGGATTGTTGTCTTTGTTACATAATTCACGGTATGAATTATATAAGAGCTTATTTTTCATATGTAATATATAAAGAATATATTACGTACTTTGCGTTCACTTTTCAATTTAATTATTTAACCAACCACCAAACTATTACAACTTTAAATCTAAATCTTTATCAACGTGTCGCGTTGATGTAACCATTCATCGGGAAACCCAAATACATTATCCTAGGCTAGTGGGACTAGGCGTTAAGATTAGTTGCAACTTCTTGATCGAGCCGCTTCGTCTTCCGTTCGTGTTGTGCATATTAGATGCTTATCTGTCAATCGTTCTGCATCATTGAGGTGAGTTTCATAACCTCGCTTTTCAATCTTTTGAATATGATTCTTCTCCATTTGTATATGATTATAACCGCGCGTGGGGGGGATACATGCTTTGTCTCCAAATCTTTATACTTACTCGGTTATCTTATTATAACAACGTGATTGTTTTTAAAAGTATTGTGATTTTATAGCCCCATGTTTATGGTTTTGACATTTATTTTGGGAGTGAAAACATGCTGTTTACAAATGCATTTTTACATGATTGATGACAAATAGGTTTTTGTTTAATATCCTGTACTAGCTCGCTTATGGGATACATTACTTGACTTCATTTTTTTGGTCACGAATGCATATTTTACTTTTGAAAAAGATTACGGATTTTTACAAAACAACCATACCCCCCCCTCTTTTATATTTTAGCTAAGCGGCATTATTTTTGAACTCGTATGGACAAAATAATGGTACTGCCCGGGTGTTCTTAGAGGGGACACCAGTAATGGGAGTACATATTTTTACTTTACTGCCTGGGTGTTCTTGGATGGGACACCAGTAATGGGAGTATATATTCTTTAAATCACTGCCCGGGGTGTTCTTGAAGGGGACACCTGTGATGGGTATATATAGTCTACGTCACAGCCCCTAACTTTTTCTATGAACGTATATCACTTGGAGGGTGAGCGCGAATGTTATGAAATAGATCTATTCGGGTGTGATCCCCGTTCGGGTGATTAGCTATCACTGGGCAAACGAACGTTATAACATGTTGTCTACGCGAATGTTATAAAATAGATCTATTCGGGATTGACAATCCCCGTTCGGGTGATTAGCTATCACTGGGCAAACGAACGTTATAACATGTCGGATTACGATTGGTTGGGCCTACAGGGCCCACAATACTTACATATGAACTCTTACTGTTATATTAGTGCATCAGTTTCATGAACTTAGAGTAATTGTAATCATTGTTTTATACTCACATGGATATTTACTGTGCCTTGAATAAAGTGGCAATACATACTTGAAACATTTTGGTGACATTAAATTGGTCATGCATTCTTTATAAATCTTTGGGATAAGATTGGTACTTTTGGTGACATTAAATTGATCATGCATTCTTTATAAATCTTTGGGATAAGATTGGTACTTTTGGTGACATAAAATGTGTCGTGCATTCTTTATAATAATCTGTTAGGATTTTTACATGGTCTGTGGACAAATACATTCATTTGAAACTTACATTCATATTTAAACTAACCTATGAACTCACCAACTTTATGTTGACCATTTTAAGCATGTTTTTCTCAGGTGATATAGATACTTGGCTTACTTGAAGTGCATTGGAGTCTTTACATTCAAGTTTTTCATGGTGATGCAATTATGGGACAAATGTTATATCAATTTCAAGGAAATCAACGAGATTATTTTTCAAACGACACATTTAGAGGTCGTTCCTATGTAATCTAGCGCTTGTGTATTATTGAGTATCTCACCCGAAATCTTCGCTGCGGACACGCATTTTGGGGGGTGTTACAACTTACATTGATGGGGTATGAGAAAATTTCACAAAAACTAACCTTTTATAAACCATTCTTTTCCCCACAATGGAAATTTTTAATTCATACTATTTAAAGTGTCTAAGTCCAAAGACTACTGCATGGAATAATTTTAGTAGTACTATGGCATCTTGCCCATTATTGCTAGCGCCTATTCCTAAACTTTATTAAAATTTTAACTTTTTAAAATTCATTTTTGATAGTAGGATAGAAATTGGATATTTGTCTTGGCAAATTTTTGATTGTATCCATGGTTGTACAAGTATTTTTTTGGTATCTAACAACTTGGATGGGTCGCCAAATCATATGAGAATTTATATTGCACCCTCCTCACACTAAAATGATTTGTGGAAGTATGATTAAGGGTAGGCAAGGTTTTTGGTAGAGTAACACCTTTATTTCTGTAAAAGATCGTTTTAAACTCATCTGGATCGGTTTACCAATAACAATATGTAACATTTATGCACAGCGGATTAAAAAACACAATTTGTTTATTGACAAGTTTTTCATGAACGATTCCTATTACCCAAACCTATAACATGGGCTACACAACTACTATGGACCGCCCCCTTCTACAACTTCCAAAAATTGTTTGTTGTTTTGTTCATTTTTTTTTTTTTGTTTTGTATTCTGTTGTTTTGTACTAACTAATAACAATAATATAACAAAGCTCACCACTTTGTAATCAGACTCTCATTAGAGAAGTCTGTGTTTTCTATGGATGGATATAAAACCTATGAGTCTATGTCGTTACAAAGAATTCTAATCAAACACATTAATGCTATTAATTATCATTAAGTCAATCATTAAGTTACATCTTGTAAATTCCCAATCTTAAGTCCTTCTTAAGTTACTCTTGTAACTTTCACAATCTGCTGATTAAGTCCTTCTTTTTCATTCTTTTGTTCTTTTGTTCATCAAATCTATATTCCTAACATTCTTCCCCTATTTGTGATGACAAAACAAACAATGTTCTTTGCTATGGAACTTCTCATCATAAAAGCCATAAGCTTTCCCTGAAGTTGAGATTGTAATTCATCATTTTTTTTTTTTTTTTTTTTTTATCCCTGAATAGAAACACATACTTCCTGACTTAAGATCTTCTTGAACATGTCACCACAATACAAAGTTGCAAACTATATCTCTTGTAGTCTTCTTCCCCTTTTTGTAATCATCCAATAGGGGTCTTCAGTAGATAAGCAACTTGTAAACACTTCCCCTCAAGTGGTACATGTAGATGGTTAAACAATTAAACAATAAGCTTCACCTGATACGCCTCATATGTTTTACCTCTCTCTGAATCTCGAACTCTGTAGGCTCTATGTAATGATCACTGATGAAGAAAACTGAGTATAACAAATTTGTTGAAGAAGTTGAATTTCCCAAACTTGTGTCTTATGTCTGGCATATCACGTGACGTCGAACTTATAATATTAAATCTATGAAATATAAAGTAGACGATCCTCTTGACAAAATCCTCATCTATATGAGACACTGAGCACCACAACGTACTCCTTAAGTGTAGCAAGTGTGAGCATTAAGCACCATAAGAAAAATCACACACCCTTGCTAGATTCGTCAAGTCTTCGTCACACCATTGTAAGCACGAACAAGTTATCTTAAAAGCCAACCACAACTTTAAGATATGATAAGACACGCACCTGTGAAACTCAACTACGACATCAAATAAGTAATATTCGATTTTCTTCATAATCACCTCTTTAATAAATCTCCAAATACGAGCCATTATTATCTTCCCCTTAAACGAAGCATTTGAGATTCAAATCCATCTAAAAATATGCACTGTACGATATCGTCTTCACATCTAGAGAACAAATTTACGCTATGTCCGATATCGAACAAAGCTAGCAGTTATAAATAATTCTCGGTTGAAACTAGGAGTACCTTCGAAACATAACAGCGGTTATTCACAACGAGCGAGACCACCTACTTGAGCATAATGAGCAGGTTACTTTCGATAGAAACAAAAAAAAAAAAAAAAAAAAAAAAAAAAAAAAAAAAAAAAAAAATAATAAAAAAAAAAAAAAAGAAAACAAAAAAAAAAAAAAAAAAAAATAAAAAAAAAAATAATAAAAATAAATAATAAAAAAAAAAAAAACAAAAAAAAAAAAAAAAAAAAAAAAAAAAAAAGCAAGTCTTTCAAACAGTACCTCTTCTTTCGAGCTACCTTTCATGAACTTGGAGCAGTGTCCTTCATTCTACATAGCAAACTTGATAGTAACAAGATTTACAATTGTATTGCATTAACCAATTAAGGTAGAGAGGATAATTATAAATATTACAATATCAATTAACTCAAAAACCCCATAAAACTTTAACCACAATCGATTTCTTAAAATTAAGAGCATCACACCCCACTCCTTTTCTATGGGTTTCTTCAAAAACCTTGTATGGATCCTAGATCGAGAGCCCCATGGCTCTGATACCACTTGTAAAGATCGTTTTAAACTCATCTAGGATCGGTTTACCAATAACAATTGTAACAATTATGCACAGCGGAATTAAACAAACACAATTGTATTGCTCCCCCCCCCCCACCTCCGCAACTACAATCAAAGGTTTTTCATTGAAACAGATTCCTATTGTACCCCAACTATAACATGTGGCTACCACCACTACTTGGTTGTATCTAACTACTAACTAATATACAAAGCACACACACTTTGTAATCAGACTCTCATTGGAGAAGTCTGTGTTTTCTATGGATGGATCTAAAACCTATGAGTCTATGTCTCTTTATATAATAGAGACCATAAGACGTTACAAAGAATTCTAATCAAACACATTAATGCTATTAATTATCATTAAGTCCATCATTAAGTTACATCTTGTAACTTCCAATCATTAAGTCCTTCTTTAAGTTACATCTTGTAACTTCCCAATCTGTCGATATTAAGGTCTTCTTGTTCTATTCTTTTGTTCTTTTGTCTCATAAAATCTATAATTCCCAACAATTTCAAACAATGGTAGTACAAAACCAATCATAATTGGGTGAAGGTTCAGCAATTCCAACTGATCCCCATCACACACCCACCTTTATTCAACCATCGACTCAACCTCAAAAGACACAACAACCTAGGAAGCCTAAAAGAAAGGACACTAGGTACCTCAGTCCTAGTGATCCTATTGATAAATTTTGAACTATGAGGCTGTCCATATAAGGAGTTTGGGTGACAAGTTTGGTTGAGGGCCGCACTACGCTTCTAGCTTAGAAGTTGAGTAGGACCTGTGGTAACATCAATAAGACCCATCCAAGATACACCTATTGAATCTAGTTCCCTAGGAACTAGTTCATGTTGGAGGGAACTGTTTGGTGTGTTCGGCGCGTGTTGTAATGGTCCGTTGCTATGCTGGATTAGTGGGCGTCAGTTGAGGGGTGGTTTGTGGAGGTCGCTTTGGGTCATGCGCCCGATGGTGCTGGGGTTTATTTCCATTCATCGCGGTGGTCTATGGTGCCTAGAAACCATGGAGATACTATTGCTCAAATAGGTTAGATAGTGTATCTTATAAAACATTCCAATGATTTCACT
Source organism: Tanacetum coccineum (assembly GCA_026074375.1). Taxonomy (NCBI): domain Eukaryota; kingdom Viridiplantae; phylum Streptophyta; class Magnoliopsida; order Asterales; family Asteraceae; genus Tanacetum; species Tanacetum coccineum. The sequence continues at coordinate 2,937 of BQNB010027249.1, read as the reverse complement.
GTGCAAGAGGTAACACATTCGAAGTGATGGGATAGACTTAAACTGATGGAATTGATGGCACTATGTACACGTTAAAAAACAGGGTCTTATTTGGAGAAGACCAAGACCACTCAACATAATGAGGATTTGTCAGTTTGAAAAGGAGGGTCAGAATGCTATGAAAAAGAAAATAGGTCAAGATAACTCATAAGCTGAAGAGATTATACGAGTGGTTTAACTAGATACGTAGTAGAATTCTCCAATATTGAAAAAATGTTTGGGTTAAGATGCATCCCAAAACAGTGGAGAATTGATGCTATTGATGGAGATGAAGAAATTACAATGGTTAGTGTTCAAAATGTAGATGAAGAGATGTTTGATGTGAATGTTTTAGATGGTGAGGAAGTGTTTGTTGCAGAACAATAAGTTGCTATTAAAGATTTAAATAATAAAGTTAATGTTGTTGAAGAAGTAGTTGAAGTTATTAACTCTGCTAAGTTAATTATTGATTTAACAACTGTTAGTGTTGCTACAACAACTACTGCTACAATTACAACATGTTGATAATATTAACTTTGGGCTCAAGCATTATGGAAATAAAACGTACAAAACCAAGGAGGAAAGGGATTGTTATACAAGAGCTGGGTGAATCTACAACAACAATATCTTCACAACTATGTCTTATAACATCATAGGACAAAGGTAAAAGGGAATATGATGAATTGTAAAGCCTATAAAGAAGAAAGATCTAATCATGTTGATGAAGAGCTGCTTTAAATTACACGCTGAATTTGATGAAAAAGATAGACTTGGAAGATAGAAGCTGAAAAAAAAAAAGACGGCCAATATACTTGATTGAAACATGGGATGATATACAGGCAAAGATTGATGTTGATCATCAATTGGCTGAAAGATTGCAAGCACAAGAACAAGAAGAGTTGTTATTAAAGAAAAGGCTACATTATTTTCAAAACTCTTAGAGGGAAAGAAGAAAGCATTTTGCAGCTAAAAGAGCATAAAGAAAGAAACAATACCACTACAAAAGCGTCAACAAAAGAAGTAAATGTGTAATTACCTAAAGAACATGGAAGGATACAAGCTCAAAGATTTAAAGTTGAAAGAGTTTGATTCTATTCAAAAGATGTTTGACAGAGGCATTCAAAGGGATAAAAATAAATATTACCACTCACCCATAAAACATACAGTTGAAGTCTTTAGCTCTCAATGAAGCACCAGAACAGAGTTGGTGGAAGGCAAAGAAAAGAGAGCAGGAACATAGCTGATACAAGAGAATGAAAGAAGCAAAAGGTGGAAGATGACAAAGAAACAACAGAGCTTAAACAGTGTTTGGAAATCATTCCAGATGAAGAAGAGGTAACAATTGATGCTATACCTTTAGCTGTTAAGTCTCCAAGTATTGTTGGCTAGAAGATTTTTAAAGAAGGAAGAAAAAAGCTTTTATCAAATATGAGATTGATGGGAACTTGAAAAGTCTCTAAACGTACATGAACTTTGTCAAAATGCTTAAAAGTTTTGACAGGGAAGATTTGGAAGATTTGTACAAGTTGGTAAAAGCTAAATATGAGTCAACAAGACCAGTGGAAGACTTGGATTTGTTGTTATGGGGTGATTTGAAAACAATGTTTGAACCACATGTAGAAGATAAAGTATGGAAGAATCAACAAGAATACAAGTGTTGGATTGGAAGCTATATGACTCATGTAGAGTACATTCCTTAAGGATGCAACATATTCAGATTTATATGTTGGTAGAGAAGAAGTATCTCTTGCACCACTTATACTTTCAATGATGTTAGAAAAGAAGCTTATAATTAACTATGAAAGTGAAATGGCTTATCAACTTCTTAGATTCATCATGAAACAGCTTAAAGAGTAAAGAAGTGTTTGGAAGCATCCTCCTAGTGTTGATGAAGCTTTAAATGAAGAAACTTGATGATTTTGAAGAAGAATATCAAGTTTAGGGGAGGATTGTTGGGATTAAAAGTCTTCGTGATGCTGTTTGGATTATTGATGCTCACGTTTGTGTTAATGCTGCTCAGTTGGAGTTAGTACTGCTTAGAGACTTCAAATAAAATATGCTAAGTGTTTACTATTGCTAGTATACAGTTAGTACTGCTAGTGAATATTAGTGATGCTGATAAACTTCAAAGAAAATATGCTAAGTAGTTACTACTGCTAGTACAAAGTTAAGACTACTCAGTTGAAGTTAATGCTGCTAGTGAAAATATGCTTGAAGTTACTACTGTTAGTGAATATCAAGTTAATGCTGCTAGTTAGTACTGCTTATATGATATGTATTAGTTGTTTATAGAAAAGATTTTAAATACTTAAGGAAGTATTGTAAGCTGACTAGGACTCTTTGAGTATAAAAAGAGGTCCTAGGGCATAGAGTTTGATGTACCATAATCAAAACCAAAAATCAATCTTAGTCGTATAATTATTAGCTTCAAGGTCTTTGTAACCCTAATACTTTGAGAGTATTCGTATTATTATTATTAATAATATTGGAGCTTATTTGTTGAATTGTATGTTCATTGAATTACTGTTTCATTGATAATTCTTCTTAATATTAAAGATAAGATTCCGCATAATCTTTAATACATTCAAACAATGTTTCTACTATAGTTGTGTTAGATTTATCTAATATAACTAAACCTTATACAAGCTAAGGAATTCGATCTATTGAAGTGGGATCAACAAGTGGTATCAGAGCTTGTTGAGAACCTGTGATCTAGAAGAATCTGTTTGTGTACACAAGATCTTGCTAAGAAGATATGGATCAAGATTCTACATACATGGTGGCTGCATCCAAAGTTCCCATGCTCAAACCCGGTGAGTTTGAGATCTGGAGGATGAGGATTGATCAATACATCCAGATGATAGACTATGCACTATGGGAAGTCATAGAGAATGGTGCAACCATACCAAAAACAATAAT
>BQNB010027248.1:0-41832 GCA_026074375.1 Tanacetum coccineum | reverse complement strand
TCCTAAATATTATTGTACTTTTAGAGTTCTTATGATGCATAGATGAACGTTGTACGATGCATTTTCTATAAATTGTAAGCTAAAATTTTCAAAAGTAAATAAAAAGGGTGCTTGGTTCGTTCGAAAGTAAGAAAAAGAGAAACAATGGTTTATCATTTTTATGTCGTGGTTGTGATGGTTGAAAAACATTTAGATACTATGTGTCTTATTTTTAGTCTAGGTTAAATAATAAGCTTATTCGGCTTATTTTAGCTTAATGATATTCGATTGAAACAAAAGGTTTAAGGAGTCATGGTTTTGGTTATTTACTTATGGTATTTTATTTTTGTGAGCTTATTTGGTAACTTATTTTGGTATCTAAATGAACTAAGAAGCTTATTAGCTTATTTGAAAAGCTTAATGAACTTATTTTGGGCTTATAAAGCTCACGGACCAATAAGGCCTAACTAAGCTTAACGACTTGAAAATAAGTTACGGATAGCTTATTTTTGGCTTAAAAGGACCACGGCCCAATAAGACAAGCCAAACCTTGGCCTGGTCTTGGTCCGTGAGTCTTGGCTTGCGTTGCGGTTTATTTCTCGGACTTGTATTTGACATTATATATGATATTGGATCTAAATCAGATCTTAGAATTTGAAAATTACGTTTTGGACCTCTATTGGGCCATAAGGCCCAATAAGCGAAAACTTGTCATTTTACGTGATTAAAACAGACTTTTGAAAGGGAATCATACTTATATAATTACATATGTGTGAATTAGTCATTGAGGAAACATGTTTTAATAAACGATGCAAAATATAAATTTTTAGCATTTTGTTAGAAAATGGTGAAATTGGGAAAAAGTGTTTGAAATTGAGGTTTGAAACCTTGGAAAACGTTGTATAAATGAAGGGGTCATGCCGAAATTTTGTAAAAGTCCTATTCTTAGATTCTTACTCAAAACTTACTTTTACGACAAAATAATAAAATATTATTATTTTAATAAGTCGACTAAAAGACGAAAAATATATATTTTTTAATTATAAAATATGAAACTTCTCCAAGTCGTTTAGTATGAATAAACTCCTCTTTTACTATAATTATACATATAATTAAAGTAACTAAGGTTACCGAATGGACTTACCGAAGATTATTCCTAAATATCTATTATCCGAGTCTTCTTATATTACTTACCTATTGATACTTAAATAGTATAAGTATATTATACTAAGATATGAACTAGAACATGTTATCTTTGAATCTAAGTCGTTAACCATCACACCACAAATAACGTTAAAGGTGATCGTACAATGCACATCTGACCTCTATGCATCAATCTTAAACTCGTTTTGAAAGCATAGATCTAAATAAAACATTAATTGGACTAGGTTGTGTTCGGACGTCGTCGCAATTGCTTGTTTAATCTTGATCTTGCCACTTATCACTTTTTCTTAAGGTGATCTTCTCGTAGCCCCACTTTTTGACTCTTTTTCTGTTGGGGAAAATGATACTCAAATATGTTTTTGAACTTGTTTTCTTACTGTGCGAAACTTTAATCTTTTTGGATAATGCTATGTGCCTATGACTGCTATATGAATGACATGAGATTGGTAGAACTTGTATGTGGATCATATGTGGTATTGTGAGGTATCTTGTGATCTTGTGATCTTGTGAACTTGCAAACTTTTAGATCTTCTACCCTATGCATAGCTCCAGCTAGTAGGCTTTAGGTGCGTGTGAACTTAGAGTTGAGAACTTTGCATGCATTGGTATCTATAATGTTGTGGATCTATGATATCAAGGAGTTGTTATGTGGTATATATATTATTGTGCATCTTTGGATCTAAGAATAGTATGGAGTTGTATGTGGTATATTGTGCATTTTTAGATCTAAGAGTAGTATGGAGTTGTTATGTGGTATCTATATTATTGTGCATCTTTGGATCTAAGAGTATTATGGAGTTGTTATGTGATATCTATATTCGTTGTGTATCTATGGATCTATGATAGCGAGGTATTGCTATGTTGGTATCTATATCTAGTGGGAATCTTTGCGGATCTTGAATCTTTGATAGCATGAGTTGCTATGTCGGTAGCTATATCTTTGAGAATCTTTATGGATCTTGAAATCATGGAGTTGCTATGGTGGTATCATTTCTATTGCATGTATTCACTGTCATATTTGGGAAATGGTTGGTATCTATAGCTATTGAGAATTTATGAATCTATGATTAGCATGGGTAGTTGTATCCTGGTATCTAATCTATTGATGTATTCATGTCATATTGCCATATTTGTTTTTTCCTCATTTTGAACTAACGGCATAGCAACTGAGTTGTTATCAAACCTACGAGCTCACCAACTTTATGTTGACCTTTTCGAGTATCATTTTCAAGTGCGTTTTCAACAAAGGTAAAGTAATGGAAATCAAAGACGTACACTTTTAGGAGTTTATCTAAAGACTTTTGTCTTACTTATCAAGAATGCAACTTAGGAACTATTGTAAATCTAAATCATTGTAAACCTGGTATGGTATGATCTTGTATCTTGAGCAATGTAAATCATTATGTCACATTCCTGTGTTTTCGCTTTAGTGGGGTGTGACAGATTGGTATCAGCGCCGAGGTTATAGAGAATGCCGTTTTTATAAAAATAAAAAAACGCAACTATAACCAAACTAAAGTTTTCGTAAAACCTCGAACATGGCAAAAGTTGACTAGCCTGAGCATTTCATAAATTTTCCTAAATCATGCATAGCCTGATCAACTATGCTTAATTCACGAAGGACCATGAAATGATGGGGGTAGTTTCCTTAAGTTATGTTAGAGGAAGGGAAGGGACATACAAATGCTAAGACCACCTGAAAATGATTTGACCTTGAACTTATGAGAATGCTTGCGAGTGTTAAGATCTAGATCATCATTGATTGCCTAGCTTTTTGCCATGCTGCCTTAGTTGTATTGCATGTTGCCTTGAGATGCTTATTCCGGCTATCTGATCTTGCTATTGCCTATTTGCCGTTCGTATCCGCTCGGTATATCTATATATGAGTATATATATGTATATATGGCTACGAATAACTAAGTTCGAACTTTATGTTGATTACTATATGTAAGCAGATCTATGTTGGTAATTTGAGTAATGTTATATTATGAGAATACTTATACCCTTATCTCGTTATCACATGTCATGTCTACCCCACACTACGCACCTTGTTAGAAGGCATGAATTGGAGGATATCCTTAGTTGCATTAAGAATAGTTCACTGACCAGCATAGTCGCAATTGGTGGTATTATCATACAATTTAGACCTTGGAAACTATAGATAGAATGATGGGATTCATGAGAGAGTAATACCTTTAGGCTAAATTCCTCACGTTAGTCGTGATAATAGTGGCCGCCCTAGTGTTCGTGTTCCGGAGATGGTACCAATATGGACAAACCGAAATCTTTTGGTCAAAACTTTTATACAATTGAAACATTTTCTTACAGACCTTACGAAGTATAAAACTTTAGGATTTCTATGGTTGGTGGTTTTAAACATAAATGGTTTTGAACACATGTTCGAACGTCAGTTTTCTTGAAAGTCAAAAATCCAGATCATATACAAAAAATCGCGTAGTCAAACTTTTATAGACATATGTTCACATGACTATGGTAACGAAAACATCAAACAACGTTGCTTCAAACTACATTGATGGTCAAACTTTTATTATGGTTTACTCAGAATAAACGTCGTTAACAAATTTTAAACCATGCCTCCGAGAAGGGACACGCATTACGTTTACGCTCTATTCGGCCATAGGAAACGAACCGAACATCTCGGATTATCAATAAGGATTTCGATTGCACTAGATCATTTACACCAGATTTTGCCCTTAGAAACTTTGATTTATGAATCATCGCTTTCAAACTTATTTTTTGGAACAAATTACTTGCCTCGACTATAACCCTTAACCTTCATCGTTAATCTTACCAATCTAATCAGTAGATACCCATTCTTTTGTGTTGGGCAAACCCAGAATTGAGCAAACTTTTCAATAGCAGTAAGTTTGAAATAACAACTTGATGCTTAGCTTTATTTTATGACAGTTCTTGTTTCATTGAGTTGTGGAGTTAAATTAGATTTGAAGTTGTTACTTAGCTTAAGGCTTATGATAATCTTGCCTAAGGACAGACTAGCTCACCTTCGCCTATATAGCCGCTTGACGGATTACTTTAGACTGACACTCCTTTTACTTAGTAGAATAAGTTGGATAGGAACACCATGATTTTAACTTTTAGCAATACTTGACCATGTTACATAAGCTATGACTACAGTACCAAGTTTTGATTTGGCATCTAATTCTTTCATGATGAAATTGACCTCCATTAAGTTCTAAGTACAGACGTTGGTCCTTACAACAAGAAAAAATAACAATCTTGGATTCTAATATAGCAGAATAGGTCATTACACTAGACTAGCAGTTTCCCTAGCGAAAGATGTTCACCCTGACCTACGAACACCCTCTGGATTTTAGTGGTTGGCACATGATGGAATCTAAGTAAAGCATAGCCGATATATTAACAAGTTATCACCCTATAGGAGGTTAGTTTGATGATTGGTTTCTTGTTATAGGAGAACCAAATGAAACTCTCGTTAGGAAAGTTGAGCAACCTAAACGAGATAGAATCTTGATCTTATATTGAGAAGGAACTGAACATGCGTTAGCGTCGCTGGATAGAGATTTTCAGCGACTATGACTGCGAAATTCACTACCATCCTGGTAAGGCGAATGTAGTAGCTGATACACTGAGTAGGAAAGAGGGGATTAAGCCTAAGAGAGTTCAATCTATGAGCATGACCATTCAGTCGAGTATCAAGGATAAGATACTAGCGGCTCAGAATGAAGCATCTGATGAGTCTGCAGGATTGCAGAAAAGACTAGATAAACTGATAGAATGTAGGAGTGATGGAGCGTTGTATTACCTAGATCGAATATGGGTTCCTTTGAAGGGTGATGTGAGAACCTTGATAATGGATGAAGCCCATAAGTCAAAGTACTTGGTACACCCAGGAGCTGACAAGATGTACTATGATCTTAGGGATATGTACTGGTTGCGAAGAATAAAAAAGGATATAGCTGTGTATGTGAGCAAATGTTTAACTTGTTTGAAGGTGAAGGCTGAACATCAGAGGCCATCTAGCTCACTGCAACAACCTGAGATCCCTGAATGGAAATGAGAGAGAATAGCAATGGACTTTGTTACGAAGCTACCAAGGACTAGTAGTGGGCATGACATAATCTGGGTCATTGTGAAATGATTGACTAAGTCTGCTCATTTTCTACCTATGCGTGAGGACTATAAGATGGATAGGTTAGCTATACAGTATCTGAATGAGAACGTTGCTAGGCACGGTGTGCTGATCTCAAACATATCGAATCGTGATAGTCGTTTCACATCGAGGTTTTGGCAAATAATGCAAGAGGCATTAGGAACTAGGTTAGACATAAGTATGGTTTACCACCCTTAGACCAACGGTCAGAGTGAGCGTACTATCCAGACCTTGGAAGACATGCTTAGAGCAGGCGTCCTTAACTTTGAGGGAAGTTGGGATGTTCATCTTCCATTAGCTGAGTTTTCGTATAACAATAGTTATCATTCTAGTGTGAGGTGTGCACCTTTTGAAGCTCTGTATGGTAGAAAGTGCCGCTCACTGATCATGTGGGCAGAAGTTGGAGAAGGCTAACAGATAGGACCTGAGCTAGTGCAAGAAACTACTGAAAAGATCTCACAGATCAAGGATAGGCTTAAAGCTGCACGTGATCATCAGAAAAGCTATGCCGATAAAAAGAGGAAACCTTTAGAGTTCAGTGTAGGTGATCATGTCTTGCTCAAAGTGTCGCCTTGGAAAGGTGTGGTACGCTTTAGGAAAAAGGGGAAACTAGCACCTAGATTTGTTGGACCTTTTGAGATCACTGAGAGGATCGGTCTTATATCCTATAGACTTAGACTACCGGAAGAACTTAATTGTGTTCATGACACGTTCCACGTGTTGAATCTTAAGAAGTGTTTGGCTGACCCAACACTACAGATACCTTTGGATGAGATCCGGGTTGATGCTAAATTGAACTTTGTGGAAGAGCCTATGGAAATCTTAGAGAGGGAGTTCAAGAAACTTAAGCGAAGTAGAATTGCCATCGTCAAGGTTTGATGGAATTCGAAACGAGGACCTGAGTTCACGTGGGAGCGTGAAGATCAAATGAAACTTAAGCACCCACATCTTTTTAGCTCTAGTATTAGTTGAATTTTGAGGATGAAATTCTTTTTAGGGGGGGTACAATGTATCCCTTGCACTTTTCTAAGATCTAGATGTTCTAATTTAGTCCTTTGACTATTTGACTTTTGTCAGTTTCGTTTTAGCAATTACCGTGTTGACGATGGTGAATCTATGTTGATCTTGGCTATCTTAGTGATATGTGCTTGTGTTAATCCTTTTTAGAGGATTTTATCTATGTGATCATGTTTTGGGAGGTTTGTCCGGTGTATAGCTTGAGATATCTTATAACGAGTCCCGGCACGTCTGTTAATGTTAAAATCGAATCTAAGGCATTTTGACTGTGAAATATGTCGTGTAAATAATCGTGATTCATGGAAAAGTATTTTTGAATTCATTAAAAATACTAGAAAACTTCGAGTAACATTTTAAAATAGTGAACTTTGAGTCTTAAGAGAACCCGACACAAAAAGAAGCAAACCCGTGCCCCTTGGATCCCCACCCACTGTCGAACCCCACAAGGGACATGTGGGGTATTGTTTTTTGTCTTTTGGTCCCCATGTACTAGTATAAGCTTACATCTTAAGCTAAAACACACACAACACACAAATTTCATTTTTGTTTTCCTCTTCCTTGTGATTTTGCTCGTCTGAATATAACACACATACACACACTTAATATTTTGCAACTTTGATCAAGAACATGAAGATTTAGATAAGTTTGGGTTAATTCTAGTAGTCGGGTTATCATTTAAACAACGTTTGGGTTGTCGGATCATGTCTTAACTCGCTTTCAAAACCCTCTTTGTAAGTTGATCCTTTCCTAAATATTATTGTACTTTTAGAGTTCTTATGATGCATAGATGAATGTTGTACGGTGTGTTTTCTATAAATCGTAAGCTAAAATTTTCAAAAGTAAATAAAAAGGGGGTTTGGTTCGTTCGAATGTAAGAAAAAGAGGAATAAGGGTTTATCATTTTTATGTCGTGGTTGTGATGGTTGAAAAACATTTAGATACTATGTGGCTTATTTTCGGTCTAGCTTAAATAATAAGCTTATTCGGCTTATTTTTGCTTAATGATATTCGGTTGGAATAAAAGGTTTAAGGAGTCATGGTTTTGGTTATTTACTTATGGTATCTTATTTTTGTGAGCTTATTTGGTAACTTATTTTGGTATCTAAATGAACTAAGAAGCTTATTAGCTTATTTGAAAAGCTTAATGGACTTATTTTGGTCTTATAAAGCTCACGACCCAATAAGGCCCAATAAGCCGCGGCTTATTGAGGTCCTTGTTGAGGTCCGGCTTATTTTTGTGGCTTTTGGTTATAGCTTAGTATAATATTTAAGGCCTAACGAAGCTTAACGGATTGAAAATAAGCTACGGATACCTTATTTTTGGCATAAAAGGACCACGACCCAATAAGACAAGCCAAACCTTGGCTTGGTCTTGGTCTGTGAGTCTTGGCTTGTGTTACGGTTTATTTTTTGGACTTATATTTGACATTATATATGATATTGGACCTAAATCGGATCTTAGAACTTCAAAATAACGTTTTGGACCTCTATTGGGCCATAAGGCCCAATAAGCGAAAACTAGTCATTTTACGTGATTAAAACAGACTTTTGAAAGGGAAACATACTTATATAATTACATATGTGTGAATTAGTCATTGAGGAAACATGTTTTGATAAACGATGCGAAATATAGATTTTTGGCATTTTGTCGGAAAATGGTGAAATTGGGGAAGTGTTTGAAATTGTGGTTTGAAACCTTGGAAAACGTTGTATAAACGGACGGGTCATGCCGAAATTTCATAAAAATCCTATACTTAGATTCTTACTCAAAACTTACTTTTACGACAAGATAATAAAATATTACTGTATTATTTTAATAAGTCGACTAAAAGACAAAAAATATATATTTTATAATTATAAAATATGAAACTTCTCCAAGTCGTTTAGTATGAATAAACGTCACTTTTCCTATAACTATACATGTAATTAAAGCAACTAAGGTTACCGAATGGACTTACCGAAGTATATTCTTAAATACCTATTATCTGAGTCTTCTTATATTACTTACCTATTGATACTTAAATAGTATACGTATATTATACTAAGGTATGAACTAGAACATGTTATCTTTGAAACTAAGTCGTCAACCATCACACCACTGATAACGTTAAGGGTGACCGTACAATGCACATCTGACCTCTATGCATCAACCTTGAAAATACTTTGGAGCGTATATCTAAATTGAACATTAATTGGACTAGATGATGTCTGGACTTCATTGCATTTTCTTGTTTGATCTTGATCTTGCTACTTGTCACCTTCTTGTTTAAAGTGAGTTCTCGTAGCCCCATTTTTAACTCTTTTTCTGTTAGGGGAAAATGATACTCAAATCTGTTTTTGAACTTGTTTTCTTACTGTGCGAAACTTTTATCTTTTTGGACAATGCTATGTACCTATGACTGCTATGTGAATGAAATGAGATTGGTAGAACTTGTATGTGGATTATATGTGGTATTGTGAGGTATCTTGTGATCTTGTGAACTTGTGAACTTGTGGATCTTCCGCCCTATGCATAGCTCCAGCTGGTAGGCTTTAGGTGCATGTGAACTTAGAGTTAAGAACTTTGCGTGCATTGGTATCAATAGTGTTGTGGATCTATGATAGCAAGGAGTTGTTATGTGGTATCTATATTATTGTGCATCTTTGGATCTAAAAGTAGTATGAAGTTGTATGTGGTATCTATAGTATTGTGCATCTTTGGATCTAAGAGTAGTATGGAGTTGTTATGTAGTATCTATATTATTGTGCATCTTTGGATCTAAGAGTAGTATAGAGTTGTTATGTGGTATCTATATTATTGTGCATCTTTGGATCTAAGAGTAGTATGGAGTCGTTATGTGGTATCTATATTCGTTGTGTATCTATGGATCTATGATAGAGAGGTATTGCTATGTTGGTATCTAACCTGAGAGAATCTATGAATCTAGGATAGTATTGGGAATGGTTTGTATCTATATCTTTGTGGATTTAGAATCTTTGATAGTATGAGTTGCTATGTTGGTATCTATATCTAATGGGAATCTTTACGGATCTTGAATCTTTAATAGCATAAGTTGCTATGTTGGTAGCTATATCTTTGGGAATCTTCGTGGATCTTGAATCTATGATAGCATGGAGTTGCTATGGTGGTATCCTTTCTATTGCATATATTCACTGTCATATTGCACAATTGTCTACCTTTTGAAACTATGGCACAGCAACTGGGTTGTTATTAAACCTATAAGCTCACCAACTTTATGTTGACCTTTTTTAGTATCATTTTCAGGTGTGTTTTCAACCAAGGTAAATCAGGAGTAATGGGAACTAAAGACGTACACTCATGGGCTTTTCGGATCTAAAATATAAACTGGTGAACTACTGTAATACTAAATCTTTGTAAACCTTGTATGGTATGATCTTGTATCTTGAGCTATGTAAATCATTATGTCGCATTCTCGTGTTTCCGCTTTAGCAGGGTGTGACAACGCAAGTCCTCCTTTTAACTTTACCGCGTGTTGAAGGACTCCCTCAAGGGGTTGAGAACACGACTGATACCTCACCGGCAATCGTTGAACTCCTTAAAGTTGTATTAGACCTCATGCAGCCACAAATTAAGGCTTTACTAATAGACATGAAACCTGATTTTGTATTTTTTTTAACTTTGCATAATGGTGGCTTCCAAAAATGGCGTCTGAACTCGGTATCAAAACAGTATGTTTCTTTGTTTTCTGGCTATTGCTACTGCGTTTGTGACCACCTGGTTTACCCATGATATACCATCAACTATACAAGAAATATAAAAACCTCCATCTAGATATCCAGGTACACATATAGACATGTCAAAACCAAAAGAAGTGAATTATTATTCATTCAATTATCAAAACAATTATTCATTCATGTCAGAAAGTAAAGGAGTGCATTATTCATTCAATTATCAAAACCATTAGTATTGGCAACAACTCTTCGTTACCTATATGCGTTTTGGAATTACCCAAAATTCTAAAAAATTCAGTATCCTCCAGCCCTATGACCGATATCCAACCCCACATTCAAGAGCAGATGCCAAGTTCTCAACGACACTCTTCAGGAAGGCTTCAAGAAATTTAAAATTTAAATTTAAATTACATAAATCCAATGTCAACTGTAATGTATGTGGGGACTTTCCCATTAAAAAGTCCAACATGGTGGACGCTTCTGATATGTTACGAGGTGAGTTTCTTGAACCTGATAGGTCAACATCACAAGTTAATTTGTATTCCCAGGTTTTTGAAAGGGTAAAAGATGCCCTCTCAAACGAAACCCAAGGTTCCAAGCATAAATCTAGCCTCGTTGATCAAGAAAAAGCATGCCAAAGTAATACTCTTTTCTACCTCAACGACTATGCAGTTCCTTTCAATTGATGCAGCCTTCTTAAACTTTTCATGCACCAAACTCTCCATCAATTCCATCTACTTCTTTTTATCAGAACATGTCTCTAGCTGGAGACTCTTCTCTTTTCACAAAAGCAAACCCACAATCTACCTCTTGCACTCTTAAAGCTAAGTCAAACAAAGCACCTGAATGTCATGCAATATGTAGCAAGGCACTTAGATTTATGAAGATAGTGCAAGACAAGAAATACATTTCAAAGAATAAAGAGAGGGATGTTGGAAGGATGCCATCTAGAATAAAGAAAAAATGTAAAGATAAAGCATGCAAAAACAACATTGTGCATGTAGGTGATGACGATCATTCTTGTTCAATATCTCAAGAGGATTCAGATGATGATGAATCAACCTCTATGTTTAGTCTTGGGTCTTCACTCGGGATTACTCTTAATGAAAAGCCAGTTCGGTCAAAAAATGACACGTTTAGTGATTTCTTGTTAGAGGTAAACAAAAATGACATACCACCTCCCCCTTTGTGAGCTTCAATGGTGGCATTAAGGATAACATACACTTTTCTTCTTATTCAAGGCTGCAGCTTATCACCTTTTTGATCATTGAATGTACAACTTTGTGGTGGAGTTATTTCATCTTGGTTTAAGTTTTTCAACAGCTCTATAATTCACCGTACTTCTCGATATTTCAAGTTTCCTTCAAATGCTCAATTTTAGTTAGTCATTCACAGATTATCGATAACATTTAGTCTCAATCACATGAGTGGCAGTAGCAATTTTTGTTTTGTTCTAAAGTTATTGTGCTTCGGGATGTCATCTTGCATCCTTCAATTGTATCATCTTTTGGATCCCTTGTGATTCATTTTTGATACAACAATTTTTGCTAAAAAAATTATATTACTTTCCAAAAAGTTAATATCCCCATTCCTTTGTAAAGTAATAATGGATCCATTATTAACCCAATAATGTTATCATATTTTCCATATACACCACATTATCAGACATGATCACAGGACTATTTTTTTATTGGTATACAATATGTGATAACGTTCAAATTGAGTATGTTTATAGAAGCGTTATATGTACTTTTGTATAAGCTATTTGGCTATTTATCTATGGTTTTGTTACTTAATTGTATCAAAGTGTGTTTTCATGTATATTTGTAGCAAAGTACACGAAAACAAGGGAAAACAAGGAAAAAGAATGAAAAAGAAGTGAAAACAAAGTTTTTATACAAGTACGAAGAATTCCGCATCAAGATCAAGCTCGGGAAGCATTTCAAGAGAAAAAGAGTCAATCATTGAAGCTTCCAAGTCCCAAGATAATGTTAAAGTCAAGTTATGTTGAAGAATAAAGACCCACGACCAAGTTTCACACATTCGGGAAGCTTAAACGAAGAATATTAGAAACCTTGTTGTTCCCGACACACCTTCACCATTTGGCTATAACTAGAGCATACAAACTCCGTTTTACTTAATTCAAGCGGCCACGCTAAGCTAAGAGAAAGAGCTACAACTTTGATTTTAACAACTTTTTTATTAGAGGACAAAGAGCCGGCCGGCTGGAGCCTCTAGCCGGGCGGCTAAAAAATCAACATATTTTCCAAGTCAACTTTTAATGCTAGTTTTGACCCCTTATCACTTGGGAACGATCAAGAAGGCTCTAGAATTTATTTCCCTACATTTTATGACCCTTTGTGTCCAAGTTTTATGCTTGGTGGCCAAGGTAAATTCAAGTATAAATAGGAGTACCCAAACTATTGTTTTTCATCATCCAATCTTCATTCTCTTTTATCTACACCACCAATAATTCTCCTCCATCCTTGAGGATGAATTTCCACCATTATATCTCTCCCAAAAGACCACAAAACCTCTACCAAATTCAAAAGAAGGCTCAAACACATCAAAGAAGGTGTTACGGATCATTTTCCTGGATGGTACGAAGCGTATAGTCGATTGGAGGCTTAAGGGTTGCTCTAAATCCTTCCATTACCTATTGTAATCATACTTTGGTAATCTACTTTTATATTTCCAGAATGTTTATGAATGATATGATTGTTAAACCTTTGGTTTTTGTTGAAATAATCATGGAGTAGTTCTTTATACACTTGTTTGAATTATGTTATGATATGAGGATTGTTTGTGTTTGATTATGCTTTTGATCAATTTCATGTTATGTTTGAGATCCACTTGTGCTTGAGTTTTGTTCAATTGCTTATCATACTTGGTTAGTTGTTGGTGATTTCATAGGTCGAAAGGGTTTTCATCAAACAATTCATTATAATCATTTTGTCTATGGATGATTATCTATTGTATTGACCATTTCTTTAGTGTCTTGATTATGCAAAGAGACTTGAGTGTGATTGTTAACATGTTTGTGAAACAAATCGCTAATCTAACTTATTAAATAAACATAATCGTGAATTGGTTGATTTGGCTTAATGCTTGATTTTGTTGTCTTATAATCATAAACGTGGGTTATATATTTTAAAATTAAAGATTGGAATTTGTCACCATCATATTCTTAACTTATAATCGATTTGTCAAAACTCCCAAGGAAGCTTTCAAAATCCTCGAGGACAAGGCCCTTCTAAAACTTGATTTCTCAGATGATTCCCACAATAACCCCAAACCAAAAACCATTGTTTCCTTTGGTAGAAGCAACATCATTCCCGATCATGAATTATTGACGGAGAAATTCGAAGCTCTCTCTACAAAAATCAATTCTGAATTCCTGAAAAAAGGGGAAGAGCTAAAAGAGATGTGAGACGGTCATAGAGACAACCACACTTCACAAATCTACATGAGTTATTACACGCCGATGTGTGAACCTCATGAAGCTAATTACGTCCAAGGATATCACAACCAAAACCTCATAAATTCGTACTCCTACCAAAACCGTCATTATCCTCAATCCCGACCATAGAATAGAATGCCACATCCATCGTGATATTTTGAATTACCCAAAACCTCACCGTAGGATATGATGAGAGAATGGATGGCTAGGCATACGAAAGCAAATGAACGTATGAAGAACCAGGTGGTTGGCTTAAAACGTCAAATCAATCAAGGATTAAGAAACCGCCAAGCGATTATCGAGAACTTAGAGAAGCAATTTAAGTATCTAGACAAGAAAATATTACGTTCTGATTCTCTTCCTCATACAACAAATACCAAACCGAGACATGAATTTGTCTACAAACCACCCTCAATCCGAAACGAGAACGACAAGGGTGATGTTAAACTTATCGAGGAGGATGAGATCAAACATATTCCAACCATCCCAAACCCGAACCTAATTAATTCTAACTCTCCAATTGTACCGCCTTTTCGCGACGATTGCACAGTGCATATCTCATACACGAATGCGAAGACGTTTGCAAACGTTGTATTACTGAATCATGTTGGTCGCGAGGATTTAAACTCGATCTATGGCGTTGGAACTGGAAGGATGACAAAGAAGGAGATCAAGAAGGATAACAATGATGTGTCGAAGGAACCCAATAAAGAATGGAAGCAGAATGAAAAAGTGGTTCCTCGCAATAGAAAAAATATTTATCACTATCTCTGGCACCCAACCGAAATTCCCCATCTAAATCGTATCATCAAAGAATCCTAAATCCTGGGGAAGAGTCTAGTTAATGACTCAAAAATAAATTAAGCGCTTCTCGGGAGGCAACCCGAGGTTTTAATTGTTTGTTTGTCTTAATTTTTATTTTGAATAAACATGTACACCCTTTTAGAAAAAAAAATTTCAACTTGGAAAATCGTAAGTGTGGGGGTGTTACATGCTCGTAATGTTTAATATATTATCGTTTGTAGTGTGTTTGTTTTTTTGTTTTGTGTGAATAAATTGCAGCATGTAATAGAGGAGGATGCTTGGAGGTAAAGTCAATTGATCTCACACGCTTATGCTAGCATTTGCATAGCATTTATCATATGGAGATCGATCGTGACTTCTCATGCCCGGATGTCTGGTTTTCTCTTACTCTTATTTCCCTATTTTTATACTTTGATTTATTTTGTAGCATTGAGGGCAATGCTAAACTTAAGTGTAGGGGAGTAAATAAGGAAATTGAGACTTATTTTTAAAATTTTCATATTTTTGGGCCAATTTTAAAATTTGTGTATACTTGTTTTCCCTTGTGATCTAGTTGTTTTCACGCTTTTAAGATAATATATTAGAATAACTGGATCAATCCACTGGTGAAAAACGGTAATTTTGAAAAAATTGAGATGTGTCCCGGTTAATAATGCAAATCCATTCTAGGATCGATGACATTTGCTAGCGCAGTTATAGCCCTTTCCACTAAATTATGAGGATTTGAGCCTATTTCATATATTGCATACATCTTTTATGCTTGATCTTTTTGTTGTGAGTGTGCCGGTGATTTTTATTTATTCTAGAACTTGTGCTTGTAAATCATTACCAGACCGCAGTGAGATCACACTCGTGTAATATAAGTGTATTCGTGTGACAAAGAGGCAACCTTAGGATTTTAACCCAAATATCCTTTCCATTTTGATGAGGTGTCATTTTATACACTATTTCAGGGTCATTTAACCCCTTAAATCATGCAAATATGTCCAGATTATGTGCTTAATTATTTGTTTTTAGGTTTCTAGCACTTGGATGGCATTTGGAGGAAATACACGTGACTTGGGCTCAGTTGGAGAAGAAACAGACAAGACTACGGACCTACACCAAATCTCTTGAAGAATTGTGCATATAGAGCGTAGAAACGGCGTCGCATGCATAAAGCGACGCCGTCACAATCTATCTAGTGGCGGCGTCAGGAAATTGACGACGGCGCTTAGACGTAACCGACTCATATTAGACCTAGAAGATTCCATCCTGTGACGGCGTTCCGACCATAACTGGACTCCGTCGCGACGATTTCTCTATATATATTAAGCCGAATTTAGGGTTTTAAGTGTGTAACTTTTGGGAGCCGAACCCCAAGTATTTTGTAACAATCCGCATTTTCAAGTCATTTTACGTCAATAAATATTCAATTATTTATTTTAAACTTCTACGCGTTCACTTTTAATTTTCACCGTTTAGTTAAATCGCGTAAACTAAAAATCAACAATCAACGTAAACCGACATCAAACAAATAAAAGTTTACGTCAAACAAGTGTTATATTATTTTTACGAAGATAATTGTTAACTTTTCATATTTTATTTTTATACGATACATAAAACGTTTACGTTTCGTAATAAATTGCATTTATGCATGCATGTAAACCATCCTACCTTTCTACACTTAAACATATATCCAAAATAACACCCAATACACAAAATTTAAACATTTTCCTCCCCTTAAAACTATTCCAACCATCCACTAAATAATCCCCCACCAAAATATATTTAAAATTCATACCTACCAAAATGTGCATGCTTTTATCCAAGTCCTAACCCATTAACCATGTTACACCTTTTAATCTAGATCTATTATCCAAATCTCATGATACACTCTTTTACCCATTTGGGACTTATACATAGTAGAAGTAAACACATTTTTATCACAACACAAACAAAACACACACAATTATTTTTTCTTTCTTCTTGTGTCCGGCCCCAAAAACAACAACACCAATTGTAGTTTTGATTTTTCAAGTAAAGATTTTCAAGATTCAAGTGGGTTTAAGTTAGATTACAAACTTAAAGGGTTTGAATAGGATTAGATTTGTGCTCTTCATCTTTTCATTCACACAAGGTTTACACAAAAACTCTAATCTTTCATTTTATTTACTTACTTTAATTTACATGCTTAGTATCTTGTTAAATCACCATCTAGTATTATTTTATAAAGTTTATAAATAAATAATCATGAGGACATTTTATTTGGACATAAAATGATGGACATAAATTAGAGGACTTAAAATATGTGGAAGATGTGTTATTAATTAAATTAGAGGACTTGTAATAATTTAATTATGTCAAAAGTTTATAAAACAAATTATATATAGAAACATGCGAAGTGTTTTGAATATTCTGTGTAAACTCAAAATTTTATAAAATGTATAGACCTGGAAATAAAATAGTACATTTTATGATTATTCAAAATATATAAAGAACTCGAAAAACAGAGCTATAACGAAGAAGTTATAAATTTTACAAGATTACGATAATTAAATATATAAAAGTGTTTTTATAAAAGTTATTTTATAAAAATTGCTACTGTTTCGAAGCTGGTAAAAATGTATAAATATTTAATTTTGTTAGAACATCTCAACACGATTTCGTGGATATAATGAACATTAAAAACGGAATTATAACGAAGGAGTTATGATTTTTATAAAAAGTAACTTTATAAAAACTGTTTCGATTTTTCTATCAATGTACAGAGTTTTATAAATTCTGAGACTATTTTATTTGGATAGAATATCTCGTCATGATTCCGTACATATAAAGAACACTAAAACATAGCTAGAATGAGAAAGTTGTAAATTTTCAAAGTTTTCAAAAACTATAAATACTTTTTCCAGCTTTTTATAAAAGTTGTAACTATTTAATAAAACTGCAGAAACTGAAACTGTATTTTTGAGGACCTTCGAATCCGATTCGGCCAAAGTGTAAAACTACAAAGTTGTTTGGAATGACATTTTACTTAAACCTTCAAATTTTCATAATTTTTGAATGTGTAGATATTTAATTAGAAATTATAAAGACAAGTATATTTTTATAAACAATTTTTTGCACTTTTTATAAATGTGTAAAAAGCTGATGGATTCTTAAAAGGGTATTACAAGTGTTTTCGGGTCCGTTTGAACTATAAAAACCTTAAGAAACAATGTAGTATCATTTATATAGTATTTATATATGTTTTTAACTTTATAAATATTATTTTACAAAACAATTAAACTATTTATATAATATCATTATATAAATACTAAAAATATTGAAACAATTATTATTAACAAATATTAAGTTGTTAGACAAAGATGATATTTTTACAAACACAAATCCATGAACATTTATTTTACAAATTGTTTAATCTTATAAATTAAACAAACATATTTAGGTGGTGATGTAACTTTATAACTTATGATATTTTATTTATATTAAATACATTATACTCATACGGCCTATAATTAATTATGTTGCATTCGGATTTCGCGATACATCTCACTTACTTGATTTATATAATCAATTCATTCACTAGAGGTGAGTTTATAGCCCCTCTTTCACTTGTTTTAGATTTACTTTACAAATCTCGGGGGAGAATACATGCTCGTTATAACTTGTTTACATATTCATTTACAATATCTTTTACATACTTGTTTGCATACTTGATTTCGTAACTTGGTTACATACACATTTACAAAACTGTTTACATACTTATTTTCATATCTCGCAGTGGAATACAATACTTGTTTTCACTTATGGACGCAACAACTTTACTTTCATTCATATGATTAGGGATAACATCAAATAGTTAATACATTTTAATATTAAATTCCCTATGAAAATGCTTATAAATATGTTATTAATGTCTGAAAACATTACTTAATTGTTTATATTTAGTTTTCAGGGACCAAGTGAGCATTTTAACAAAAGACGTGGGATTGGGACATAAAATGCACTAAAGTAAAGAATTGAAGGCTTGTTACGGCGTAACATCCCCAAAGGATTATGCCGTAACATATTTTAAAGAAGAAATGAGTCATCACAGCTTTTACGGCGTAAAGCCTCTCCTACTTTACGCCGTAACATTCAAAATTCATAGAAGATGATTTATCCGAGTCAGCATTACGGCATAACATAGGCGACAAGGTTACGCGGTAACATCATTTTAGCCTAGAAGATTGGAAGCCTACGTAGCAAGGTTACGTCGTAACGTCTCATAAGGGTTACGCCGTAACAGTTTCGAAAATTATAAATAGAGCCCTCATCCGGCTCATTCATCATCACTCACTTCCACAACTCACCACACAGTGCCAAGGAGTGAACCAAGCCCTCAAGGTCTGAAGAATTTCACTAGAAGGTCCAAAGGAGTAGTCACTTTACACATTTCTTGTATATAATCATTCATAACATTCATTGTAAGAACAATGATGATTCAATCCATGTTTACTTTTGTTAATTCTTTCATTACTGTTACCATGAGCGGATAAGCACTCTTAGTGCAGGCCTAACCATGTAATTTCTATTGATATGATTATTGTTTCCTGCTCAATTATGGTTCTGTTAGATATCCTTATAACCTTTCATTAATCCCCGTGTTTTGATAGTATAGAGGGTGGCTTAGATCTTGTTAATCCTTTTATTAGACTTACCATGTTGAACCTGGGATTAGCAAGGTACTAGGGTAGTTGGGCACCTATCCCTAGTGTAGGAATTTACCACATTACCGCCTTTGCCATATTAAATACTTAAAAAGCACAGGAACTCTTTCATAAGGGGTTAATAATCAATTTAGATTATAGATTTGTCTTAAGTATAGTTGGGGATTAACCACTAAAAACTTGGATGCCCTGCTCGTGTGATTGTAGGGGAATGTGGGATCGCAGAGTAAGTATAGGACAGACCTCAAATGCCAATTTAGGTCTATCGATATTAGAACCACTAATGGAACTTATAATTGAACATTGCACAGGAAAATGTAATCATAGCATTAGTAATGAAATGGTTAGGTTAGCACGCTTTTCTCCCTGAATTCTTCTATCACTTTACTTTACTGCATTTACTTTTTTATAGCTATTAAAATCAACTTAACAACCATTTTCAAACGTGACATAATCAAATTAAAACTAGTAAACCTTAGCTCTTGGGACGACCTCGGATTTACCAAACTACTGCACTATATACGACCGGGTTCTCTGCCCGTTAGTGCGTGTATCGGTAGACGAGTTTTATAAATTTAAAACTTGGCATTTAATTATTTAAAACAATTTGCGCATTAGGTTTTTGGCGCCGCTGCCGGGGAGCTAAACTTAGTTTTAGTTTGATTTCTTATTACTAAGCATTTCAAAAATCATTATGGCTGAGGGGGAAATCGATAACCTCAGCATGGAACAATATCTAGCATTGACTCGAGGGAACCAGGCACCGGGAGTGGTTAAACCCAAAATAGGAGGCAATGTGAATTTTGAGATAAAGGGTCAATTCATGCGAGAATTGAGGGAGGATACCTTTTCCGAAAACAAGAACGACGAGGCCCATGAGCATGTGGAACGAGTTTTAGACATCGTCAGCTTATTCAACATTCCTGGAGTATCACATGATGTTGTCATGCTGCGCATCTTCCCCATTACTCTAACTGGAGCCACTAAGCGATAGGTGGATAGACTTCCTCCAGGAACCGTTGATTCCTGGGATCTCCTTAAGAAAGCCTTTATCTAAAGGTATTGTCCACCATCAAAGACTGCCAAGCAGCTTAAAGAAATCCGCAACTTCAAGCAGGAAGGAGACGAGACATTATACCAAACTTTGGCACGGTATAATGACCTACTATATAAATGCCCCACTCATGACATCAATATCCATCAGAAGGTAAACATCTTCTATAATGGTTTTGGGACCATGAACCGCTAATTGCTTGATTCACAAGGGACAATTCCTGGCATGACACATGCTCAAGCATTAACAGCGATTCAGCCTATGGCTGACCACTCCTAAAAGTGGCACGATGGGTCATCCAGCAGAAAGATAGAGAGTAGTAGTAATTCTGAAGGGATCGCTGCTATTGTAAGCAAATTAGATAACCTAGGCCGAGACATGAAGAAGCTTAAGGAAAACGTGCATGCTATTCAATTTGGATGTCAAAACTGCAAAGGGACTCATCTTGACAAGGATTGCCCTCTCAATGAGGAAGTAAAGAGCGTCAAAGAGGCTAAATATGGCGAGTTCGGATATTCCTCACCTTTCAGTAATTGAGCTAAGTACTATGTAGGCCCACCTGGATACTACACGAGCATTGACAATCGACCGCCGTGTGGAGAAAAGAGGCCAAGCTTGGAGGAGCTTATGAACAAACACCTGGAGGAATCAAGGCAAAGAAGAGCCGAGATGGAAGAATAGGTGAAGAAACTCTAGGAGAATGCCGAGATTAATACTCGAAATCAAAGAGCTTCTCTCAAAAATTTGGAGACCCAAATCGAGTAGCTACCAAAGGAGTTTCATAAAAAATCTGCTAATGAAAAAAACAATTCATCATTTGACCAATGCAAAGCAGTGTACGCTGACAAAAAGTCACCCTTCGATAACGGACAGCATGAGGTATCCTTTGTCTCTAACAAATGCACACAAATTGTTCAAGAAAAACTTGTGCCTTCAAAAGTCTTGCCATGTCAACTACCACAAAAAGAGATGAACCCTGGAAATTTTACTCTTCCATGCACTATTGGAAGTTTAAATTTTTATGCTATGGTATATTTAGGCACCAGTGTTAATGTCATACCCAAGTCCATGTTTGAACACCTAAAACTGGCTCAATTTAAGAAGATTGCCATGCTAGTTGAAATGGCAGATATGACAAAAAGATCCCCTATAGGAATAGTTGAGAACGTCTTTGATAATATCGATAAGTTTTTATTCCTATCAAATTTTGTGGTTATGGATATGTTAAACACACGTAATGAAACCGTGATTCTTGGGAGACCATTTCTAGCAATCATTCATGTTGAAATAGATGTCTTTAATAAAGAAATCTCCTTAGGAATTAGAGGTGACAGAGTTACCTTCGATATGAACAAAAAGATTCATAATTTCACAACTCCTATAGGAAAGATTTATACGATAAACTCTATTCATAATGAAGAATCTCCTTCCCTCGGTAGCACTCCGTCAGATAAGTCTTCAAGATTTGAGAAATCTGACAACAACTATGATAATCATATACAGGAACGAAGAAGCAAAAAGACGAGGA
The DNA here is from genome assembly GCA_026074375.1 of Tanacetum coccineum. NCBI lineage: Eukaryota > Viridiplantae > Streptophyta > Magnoliopsida > Asterales > Asteraceae > Tanacetum > Tanacetum coccineum. The sequence continues at coordinate 20,289 of BQNB010027248.1, read as the reverse complement.
TGCTGAAATCAAACACAAACCTCCCTAGTACACATTTCTACAACCCTGTTAAGCAAATTTGCAATGGAATACTCAAAGTATGGCCAACATGTGACCCAACCTTAAAGGCATGTAATGGAGGAATAGAAGTCTATGGAATGAACAAAGAAGGAAATCTAAAAAGATGGTATTGTTACCTTGATGATGATAGAGGAAGTATAAAAGGAGGAGGTTTGTCATTTCCTGAATTCCTCTTGGTAAAATACGGGGAAGTCCAGAAGAAAGAGTTAATTTGGGACAATAGGTATGCGGAATGGTGCAACGAAAACTCAAGCCCATACACACCAACTTCAAAGCCTACTTTGGTCCAGGAAGATTATAAACATAGACCAAAGGACTATTCTTTCAAAGATTGGTTATTAACAAAGGTAGGACATACTGAAGTAAGTGAACCAATTTAGAAAGCTCTTTTGAAAACATGACTCCTTGATTGCTTTCAAGAAGAGTTGGTCAAAGATCCACTGTCCAGGAGTTTTGACGACTATAAATGGATGTTCGATCTAGAAGTTAACCAGTTAGCAGACGAATATGAATTAGGAATAGGAAAAAAAGGACATATGCTAGATGATATATGGGAAAATTGCAAGAAAGTACAAGGGGATAATACCTATTAGTGGCATGATCAAAAATCAAAAGAGGAAGAAAGGCGACAACTTGGAATCAACATAGAAGAGTATGACCTACCAATGGTCCATGTAGATGTCACACCCCCAAAATCAGATAGGTAGCGGAATGGTAACAATGGGGTGCCACGTCATAGTACAATAATCAAGATATAAGAAACGACCTTAAATGGATGCTTAAAACAAAGTTTCATTCGATGCCTTTACAAAATATTAGAGTTTTCACATTAGGTCCCACATATTTAAAAGTGTCATAACCTTCAACATACATTTGTAAAACTAAAGCTTTATGATTTCAAAAGATGACATATGTTTACAAAAGTTAAAGAGTGCGTCGAATTTAAAGAAAACACAGAATCCATCTTCACGATATCCCTGCAGCTTCCATCTAAACTTCATACCTTAGAACCTGAAATTAAACAGGCTAAATGTCAACACAATGGTTGAGTGAATTCATAGGTTTATCGATAAAAGTGTGGACCACAAGATTTAAGTAATAGTAGACTACGAAATATATTCAATAGTCCAAAACATGTATTATTGCACTAAGCTCATGACCCCAAAACCTTAACTGTTAGTGCCTCAAAATAAATATAGGGTGTCGGCCAAAACAGCCTACAAGTTCCTCAAAATATTAAATGCACCATGGCCAACTTGTGACCAGAAATTCCAGGTGGAGATTGTCAGTCCCGATAGATCTATCCATAACAATTGCCCTCACTACATTAGCAATTAATGGTTCATGATTTGGTAGGGACTTAAATGGCAATGTGGTAACTTAGGCAATATTATTCAGGTAACAATCTGGATAGCATACAATTTAAAACACTTGTGTCCATGGTAAAACAAGCATGTAATTTCACCCTGTAGAGTTTGTAAAACAAGCAGATGGAAAAGGGGCTATGAACTCACCTCAGTGAATGAACGGATAGTGAATATCAAATAAATGAAAACGTCACGTGAACGTCCGAATGCAACCTAATTAAATATAGGTCGTATAAGTATAGCGTATTTTTAATAAATATTACATCACAAGTTATAATGTTACACCACCAACTAATACTTTTTGTTTAATTTATAAGTGAAACAATATTTAAATCGCATTTGTTAAATAATATCTATGTATTTATACTCGTAAATAAAAATAGTATACTTGTCCAATAATTTATTTATTTTTTAAAAACACTTGATTTAACGTTTTTATTATTCGTATAATGTTATCGTATAAGTAGTTTAATCATCTTGTAAAATAATATTCATAAAGTTAAAAACATGTATAAATATTATATAAGTGATTCTAAAATGTTTTGCAAATTTTTTATTAAAACGAACCAACACTATTCATGTCAGGAAAAGTGTCTAGTTTACAAACTATACATCTGAAAATTATGAAAATCGGCAGGTTTATGTAAAATGTCGTTCCGAACAACTTTGTAGTTTTATACTTCGACTCAATCGGACCCGAAGGTCCTCAAAAATGCAGTTTCAGCAGCTGCTGGAAACGCACAGTTTTCACAGCTTTTATATATAGTGTCCGAGATCTTTGAAACGTCGTAACTTCTTCGTTATAGCTCGATTTTTCGAGTTCTTTATATGCTTACGATCCTCATGACATGTAGTATTTTAATAAAATATAAAATACATGTTTTATTTTCTGATTTAAAACAGTTTGTTTGGAGTCTTTATATAAAAAGTATTTAAACTTATTTTTATAAACTTTTTTTGGCATAAAAGTAATACTACAAGTCCTCTATCATATTTTATACCACAAGTCTCATATATTTTTAGGTCCTCTAGTCCATCATTAGTCCAAGTAATGTCCATGATAATCTATATATATATATATATATATATATATATATATATATATATATATATATATATATATATATATATAACTTTGTTTTTAAACTTTCAACAAGAAAATTATCCATGAAGTTTATAAGTTAAACCATAACCATAATAAGTGTTCTTTTGTATTTTAAGCATCATTTTACTATGATCATACATAGATTCGAATGTATATGTTTATGTACAAAATCCATTTCATTTGTAACTCATGAAACAAAACAAAACCTAGGTGGTGATAACAAGATAACAAGTATGTATAATATGTAAATAAAGTATTGAGAAGTATGAGTTTAGAAGACCTTAGAAGTGCAAGATGATGAAGAAAAACAAGATCAAAACTCCAAATGAAACTAAACCCAAATCGAAACCCTAACTTGTAACCTTCCTTGTCCAACCCTTTTTAAATGCCAAATCAAGCTTCCAACCCTTCTTGTAACATCTTAAATATGATCCTAGATTACTTGTATGCTTGCAAAATAAAAGATTATGAATTGTTTCTTGAGGTTTATAGTGGGACGTGGCTAAGGAGAGGAGAAACAAAGAAATATGTGTTAAACTTGCTAGTGAAGAGTAGTGAATGAATGCATACTAGTATTACACCTTTATTAATACTAGGAGATGGTCAAATTAACTATTAGAAAGTCCAAGTCCAAGACATTAAGAAGGAAACATGGAAACATGTTGGTCAAGTGTTATCATGAACTAGGATAGTACTAGACTTAATTTATAAAAGTCTTGGAAAAAAAATGTTGGTGTGCTTCTTGTCTTGTGGTCGACGTGATTTAGGGGAGGAAAGGAAGCAAAATTTTTGTGTCTTAATATATTATGGAAAGAATACTTGATGTATGATATGTATAGCTAGATATTGGTGCTTCCGAGTATGCCTAAACGTATTTAATTGTGAAACATAAACGCTTTACGTATAAAAAAAGAAGCTAATTATCACTTTCGTAAAAATAATATAATGCTTGCTTGACGTAAACTTTAATTTGTTTGGTGTCCGTTTACGTTGAATGAAATTTTTTAGTTTACGCGATTTAACTTAACGATTAAAAATTTATAATTTAACTTAACGATTAAAAATTTATAAGTAAACGCGTATGAGACTAAAATAAATAGTGAAATAAATGACATCGTAAAACGACCTGAAAACACAAAATGCTACAGTATAAACTTTTGAAATAAAAAGATACTCGTTTGACACTGGGCAAAATTTCATTTGTGTCACTAAAGAATTGATGGATGTCTTACCATTGGGAAGAGAAAACGGGTCGAGATTCAGGGATATGATCCGTAAGGAAGTAGACAGTAGAAGAAGGATACACAAAAAGACGTAGAGCATTTTGAGTCTAACTTAAAGACTCGGTAATAAACAAAAGTGCTTGTCGGGAGACAACCCGTCTTTTATTTCTGAAATTTAGTTGGTTTTTGTTGGTTTCTCTTATTTTGCAGGTTCTATCTATAAGGAAGTGGAATTCGGGGTCTCCTTCACTCGTTTTCATGTGGTATAAAGGTTTTGTCGATATCATTACGGCGTAAAGTCCTGTATTAGTTACGCCGTAACCTTCTTATTTGAATTTCCAAAATTTTAAAACCACATGTTTACGGCGTAACCAATCCCATGGTTACGTCGTAAAACCTTTTTCGAAAACAAAAATAAGTTTGAAACCTTTTCAAAACTGTGTATAAGTAAATGAACTTTGTGGGTATGTTCTTTGAAAACCCTCACGAGACTTCACTCGTCCACTTGGGCCACCAAGTGGTTTAAAAGGCTTGTTGCATATGCTAAATGCAACCGTGATTCCTACGAAAGTGAGTTAGATTTTAGTGTATATTTATCTATGAACGTTTAATGCTTGTTGTTGTTTAGTGATTTTAGGGGAAACGATGTTGTTTTATAGACGCTTTGCAAGAATTCATCTCTTGTAGTCATCACTCGAAGAAGAGAGCAACGCTTAGGGAAGTCTTTTGTTTTAATTCTACTCCTATTCCAATTTATTTCATTTACTTAAATGTACAATAGGGACATTGTACAAACCAAATGGAGGATGGGAGTAGAATTGCCACTTGACCTATATTTACCTTCGATTTTCTAGTTTTCTTTGAAAAATGGTGCCAATTATAAAAAATTTTGACATGTTTTTCTTACTAAACTAGAATGAATCTTTGCCGAGTACACTATTACCCTTAATTCAATTGGTGAGGTTAAGCCTAATATTCGATTTCTATCTATTATACAAAAATCCACCAAGAATATGAGTGTGCCGGTAGTATTGTAGACTTTAAAACTTGGCATGTACATCTTGTCAAGACCTAATTGGTTAGTTGGAATAAACGGTTCAAGAAGGCAACCTCTTAGGAACTCACCCAAAAAGCCTATATATGTATGTTTATCGACTTGTCTCACTGACTTGTTGACCTCCCCGTGTAAAACCCTTTGTTGCACTCAATATTAGTGCAAGATACCCCTAGATCACCTTGTTAAGCCAATCCCTGTTTAAACCCTATATGTTTCGTTACATCGTTTCGCCTTAGCCTACCATGTAGTCTTTATTTTCTTCGTGTTGAAATCTCTGGCTACTTAAGTCCATGGTTCGAGGGAATGGGTACGAAAATTTTATGCATTCGTGGAAGACCAATCATTAATGATCTATAAAGACCCCCATGTATCATCACTTTTGATATTCTTCATCTCAAGTGGGGGGATGTACATATTATATCAAATGTTGCAGGGGAAATAATAAAAAGATATAAACTCCTATAGCATTTTCATGTTTAAAAAGAAAAGATGGTGCAACTATAAGCCATCCATGTGCTAAACATATAAAGATGGTGCAACTATAAGCCATCTTAATGATTATAAATAATGGAGCTAGTAGCCTATTAGTGAAGATCAGATTTTTGGACTTTGACTCTTGGACTTATGGATAGACAGTAGCTAGTTATGACAACCTTAGATTACTTTAGACTATTTGTTTCGTGTTTTTATTTAGCAACAATTATTGTATATCATGTGTCTTATCTTACCCTATATCGTTCTACATCCCGACCATTGGTTTTACTCGAATGACGGATTTGATTGCAATCATGTATGTCTATTCCATCATTATGGATGTGTATATGTGATTTTGTCGCCCTTGCTGGTGTAACACTTTTGGAAAAGGACTGCAGGATTATTCACCCTTAAACATGTTTGTCACCCAATGTTGCCTTTGAGACTGTTTAGACCCTAATTCTAGTTGGTGGAGACTTGTGTACTTTCCAAGCTTATGATAGAATTCAAGCTAAAACTGTGCAATCGAGTGATCACCCCAAAATGAAACACTTAGATTAGTAATGAGAGTTGAGTGTTTTCGATCCCCTTTTTGTGAGGTATTCGGATTTGATGTTTTCTAGCATAAATAACTTATAAATTTATTTCTCCAAGTTAAATTGGGGAAATCTTTTTATGAATTATTCTAAACGGTTCTACTTGAGGGCAAGTAGAAGTCAAGTGGGGGGATATTTGATAACAGCATATAGTTAATACATTTAATATCAAATTTCCTATGAAAATGCTTATAAATATGTTATTAATGTATGAAAACATTACTTAATTGTTTATATTTAGTTTTCAGGGCCCAAGTGAGCAATTTAACAAAAGACGTGGGATTTAGACATAAAATGCACTAAATTAAAGAGTTTAAGGCTTGTTACGGTGTAACATCCCCTAAGGATTACACCGTAACATATTTTAAAGAAGAAATGAGTCATCACAGCTTTTATAGCGTAAAGCCTCTCCTACTTTACGCTGTAACATTTAAAATTCATAGAAGATGATTTATCCGAGTCAGCATTATGGTGTAACATAGGCGACAAGGTTACGCTGTAACATCATTTTAGCCTAGAAGATTGAAAGCCTACGTAGCAAGGTTATGGCGTAACGTATCATAACGGTTACGCCGTAATAGTTTCAAAAATTATAAATAGAGTCCTCATCCGTCTCATTCATCATCACTCACTTCCACAACTTACTACACAGTCCCAAGGGGTGAACCAAGCCCCCAAGGTCTGAAGCATTTCACCAGAAGGTCCAAGGGAGGAGTCACTTTACACATTTCTTGTATTTATCCGTTCATAACATTCATTGTAAGAACAATGATGATTCGATCCATGTTTACTTTCATTAATTCTTGCATTACTGTTACCATTAGTGGCTAAGCACTCTTAGTGCTGGCCTAACCATGTAATTTCTATTAATATGATTATTGTTTCCTGTTCAATTATGGTTATGTTAGATATCCTTATAGCCTTTCATTGATCCATATGTTTTGGTAGTATAGAGGGTGGCTTAGGTCTTGTTAATCCTTTTATTAGACTTACCATATTGAACCTGGGATTAGCAGGGTACTAGGGTAGCTTGGCACATATCCCCAGTGTAGGAATTTACCACATTACCGCCTTTTCCATATTAAATACTTAAAAGGCACAGGAACTCTTTCAGAGGGGGTTAATAATCGGTTTAGATTATAGATTTGTCTTAAGGATAGTTGGGGATTAACCACTACAAACTTGGATGCCCTGCTCGTGTGATCGTAGGGGAATGTGGGATCGCAGAGTAAGTATAGGAAAGACCTCAAATACCAATTCGGGTCTGTCGATATTAGAACCACTAATGGAACTTATAATTGAACATTGCACAGGAAAATGTAATCATAGCATTAGTAATGAAATGGTTAGATAAGCATGATTTTTTCATTGAATTCTTCTATCACTTTACTTTACTGCATTTACTTTTTTGTAGCTATTAAAATCAACTTAAAAACCATTTTCAAACGTAACATAATCAAATTAAAACTAGTAAACCTTAGCTCTTGGGACGACCTCGGATTTACCAAACTACTGCACTATATACGACCGGGTTCTCTGCCCGTTAGTGCGTGTATCGATAGACGAGTTTTATAAATTTAAAACTTGGCAATTAATTATTTAATAACAATTTACGCATCAAGTTTTTGGCGCCGCTGCCGGGGAGCTAATATTAGTTGTAATTTAATTTCTAAAATTTTCCTTAATTTTTCAGGAAGCATGACGAATGAGGTAGACATTGAAAACCTCACCATTGAACAATATCTAATGTTGACACAGGAAATTATACCATGTCGTTACATTAAATTACATTGAACTACATTTACATGAACACTTACAATGCCTTGAATAAAGTGGCATACATACACGTCAAAGCCGCAGTTTCATGAACTTAGGGGTGCAATCGTAATCACATATGGTGACTATTGTATTGGATACAATGGTCATGCATACTTTACAAATCTTTGATTTGAACATTTATACTTACATTTTTGTGACTATTATAAGGATTGAAATGGTCATGCATACTTTACAAATTGTTAATTCCAACATTTTAACAAACGCATTTTGTGTGGTTTGTGTTTATACGCATTTTAAGAAAAACTATATATTTAAGTTTATGTGTTGCAAGTCTTGTATGGGCAGGACTTGCAACATAGTAAATTTATATATATATAGTTTTGTGATTTACATTTATACTTACATAAACCTATGAACTCACCAACTTTATGTTGATACTTTTAAGCATGTATTTTCTCAAGTAAACAAGCTACTTGACTTAACTGATGTGCATTGGAGTCCAAACTTTACAAGATTACTTTTCAAATGACACATTTAGAGGTCGTTCTCTCATGTCTTGTGCAATGGTATTATGAAGTAACGCTCCCGGAACATACTTTCCGCTGCGACCCAATTTGGGGGTGTTACATATTTTGTTAGTTTTTAGGCTGACTTTAGGGCCTCAAAACCCTATTGTAACTGACCTTGATTCATGTTTTAATCAAGTAAGACTATCTATCTTTAATCATTCAATATGTCTATGTGTTGTTTGATTGATCTATGTTCTTGCTTCCTTTAAGACATGTTAGGCTAAACCCTCTTTTGTATTTGCTTATGATTGCATGAAAGTTGGATCATAGATCCTTTTACTGTTGCCTTTTGTGATGAATGTGCGTGTCAGGCTATAGAAAACTAGCCATAAAATATTAAATTAGCATAGACGTCCAGGGAAACGCGAGTGTGTAGAAAGGATACCATCGGTAACAGTCTTCATACTACCTTACCCCTAATATGGTTGATCCCTCTTAAGATATTTCAATTGCATTTAAAATACTCTTAGGGGCCTTGTAATAGTCTTCATACTACCTTACTTGTGCGTTGCCTTAACGGAATATTAAATAGACGGTGGGTTCGTGTAATTCGCTCATGACTTAGTAAATACTTACACAAATTATCACGAGTGTGACAAGGCAACAGGATTACGAGAAGCAATCTAATGAGTAATGCATGATTAAGCAAATACATCATTTTATCATAAAGTTATCACCGGTAGTTTAGATTATAATTAGTTTATTAATTAGTTAAACAAACCAACCTCTCAACCCATTGATTTACTTACTTTCTATAAAATATAAAAATACAAAAATAATCTTCTTTTAATCCCGTGGATCTCAGTTAAGCATTTTTCGAGCCTTCCCAACCTATTCCCTTAGAGAACGATAACAACCCTCGAGTCTTGCCTATACTACACTGCAACGATTAGGTACACTGCCTAGGGAGTTGTAGAACTTCGTGTAGAAGTCCTACGACTACCGCACATCAAGTTTTTGGCGCCGCTGTGTTGGGAATAGTTAGGTTTCGAACTTAGTTTAGCTTAGTTTGCGCCTCTTGCGCTTATTTATATAAAAAAAACCAAAAATATTGTTGAATTTTTCAAAAAATTACCTTATTTTTTTATTTAGGTATTTTCTTTTTTTATTTTTTCTTAGATTTGCTTGAGGTCAAGCAAAGTTTAAGTGTGAGGGAATTTGATAACTCTCAAATTGAGTATGTTTTTAGGAGCGTTATTCATACTTTTATATAAGCTATTTGGCTATTTATCTATGGTTTTGTTACTTAATTGTATCAAAGTGTGTTTGCATGTATATTTGTAGCCAAGTACAGGAAAACAAGGAAAAAGAACAAAAAAGAAGTGAAAACTAAGTTTTTATACAAGTACGAAGAATTACGCATCAAGATCAAGCTCGGGAAGCATTTCAAGAGCAAAAGAGTCAATCATTGAAGCTTCCAAGTCCCAAGATAATGTTAAAGTCAAGTTATGTTGAATAATAAAGACCCATGACCAAGTTTCACACATTCGGGAAGCTTAAACGAAGAATATTGGAAACCTTGTTGTTCCCGACACACCTTCACCGTTTTGGCCATAACTAGAGCATACGAACTTCGTTTTACTTGATTCAAGCGGCCACACGAAACTAAGAGAAAGTGCTACAAAATTGGTTTTAACAACTTTTTTATCAGAGGAAAGGAGTTGGGCGGCTGAAAAATTGGCATATTTTCCAAGTCAACTTTTAATGCTAGTTTTGACCCTTTATCACTTAGGAATGATCAAGAAGGCTCTAGAACTTATTTCCCTGCATTTTATGACCCTTTGTGCCCAAGTTTTATGCTTGGTGGCCAAGGGGAATTCAAGTATAAATAGGAGTACCCATACCATTGTTTTTCGTCATCCAATCTTCATTCTCTTTTCTTTACACCACCAATAATTCTCCTCCACCCTTGAGGATGAATTTTCACCATTATATCTCTCCCAAAAGACCACACAACCTCTACCAAATTCAGAAGAAGGCATAAACACATCAAAGAAGGTGTTACGGATCATTTTTCGGGATGGCACGAAACGTATAGTCGATGGGAGTCTTAAGGGTTGCTCTAAATCCTTCCATTACCTATTGTAATCATACTTTGGTAATCTACTTTTATATTTCCAGAATGTTTATGAATGATATGATTGTTGAACCTTTGGTTTTTGTTGAAATAATCATGGAGTAGTTCTTTATACACTTGTTTAGATTATGTTATGATATGAGGATTGTTTATGTTTGATTATGGTTTTGATAAATTTCATGATCCGCTTGTGCTTGAGTTTTGTTCAATTGCTTATCATGCTTGGTTAGTTATTGGTGATTTCATAGGTCGAAAGAGTTTTCATCAAACAACTAATTATAATCATTTTGTCTATGAATGATTATCTATCGTATTGACCAGTTCTTTAGTGCCTTGATTATGCAAAGAGACTTGAGTGTGATTTTTAACATGTTTGTGAAACGAACCATGAATCAAACTTATTAAATAAACATAATCGTGAATTGGTTGATTTAGCTTAATGTTTGATTTTGTTGTCTTATAATCATACGCGTGAGTTATATGATTTAAAATCAAAGATTGGAATTTTTCACCATCCTATTTTTAACTTATAATCAATTTGTCAAAACCATCTTCATATGAACAATCCAAGTATTATGAACTAATCCAAACAAGTGTTGTCTTTTACTTATTGAATTTGCTTAATCATCATTTCCTTGCTCTTATTTGTTGCTTATATGGTATTGTGGGATGTGACAACCATTATACCACTTTCGTGTTACTTGTTACATAGATTCTTCACAACCAAAAATACCCAAATCCTGGTGAACGACCTCGGCTTACCACACCAAGCTAGCTACATACGAAAGAGTCATACTTGCCCGTGTGTTCTTTGCTTATTTGATAATTCGTGTTATAATTTTAAACTAGTAGTAGCGAGACACATGAGTATGTTTTATTAGAATCTCTAACGAACGTAAGCATATTTACAATATTTGGGTGTAATAAATAGGTATATACTTCCACCAAATCCAATAACAGAATTTTTATGTATGTTAGACAATTTTATGAAAAATTAGCTATATGATTTTCTTAAAAATCTTTTATGAATCCAGGTATCATCACTCTTAAAACTTTTGAAGCACAAAATTTCATGTACATCTTCAAGAGTTTTCATGGCACTCCAAGTGTATTCGACCGTTTAATGAAATGTTATAATGGATGCAATGCTATACTTATCAAGTCATGTAAAGAAATGGAAGGATCTTACATTGATTATGTCAGCAACCACCAGTATATTTTATCGGTCCAGTGGTCCCTAACTAGATAACAAATGGGCTAACTAGTTAAGTCAATTCGGATCCAAATCTGTCATATATTGTTCTTTTTGGAGGGAAACTTTTCTTACAAACGATCAAATAAAAAAATTAGCTCTAGGGTTGGAACAAGTCTCAACAACAGCATTGGCAACCCTTCAGTGAGTTGAATACACATTTGTCTTCCACTACGCTTGTTTATTGTGATAACGTGAGTGTTGTTTATTTGTCTTCTAATTCGGTTCAATGTCAACGTACGAAGCATATTGAGATAGATATTCACTTTATTCGAGACTTGGTTGTTGCTGGCCAGGTTCGCCTTCTTCATGTTCCTTCACGTTACCATTAGATATTTTCACTAAAGGTTTGCCATTCGCTTTGTTTGAGGAATTTCGTACCAGTTTAAGTGTTCGGTGTCCTCCCGCTCAAACTGCGGGGGAGTGTTCAACGTTAGTTTAGTTTAGGTTAGACTCGTTAGTTTGGGTTATCTTTTGTATTGGGCTCAAGCCCGAATTCTAGATTATATGTGCCAATTTATATTATTGAATGATACAGAAACTTCACATACTTACACATATTGTCTAAAGAATATATAAACTAACTTTTTATGTACATTTGTAAAGCAAAGTCTCAAAAGGTGGGCCCCTATTGTCACCTCTATTGTCTTCTTCTTCCTCAATATTTACGCACACTAAAAAGCTGAAAAAACACACAAAAATGCACACGCAGTAAAAAAAACAATCTGTTAACATATACACACACATATAAGTTCGAAAAGAAAAAAGAAAAAGAAAAAAATAGCGTTGTGTGGGAGGTTGGTGGAGTAACTCAGCACCCAAAGGCGTTGGGTTTTTGGCTACCTCGGTATGATAATGCCGCCTAACGCGGCTCCACGTAGGCATAACGCATGGACGTGCGTTATCATACCGTGGGCTCTTATTATTCAACCAGGGGTTCTATTTTATAAAATGTTGGCATAAAAAAATACATATGTTAAATTTATAGTTCGGTCGGGTCTAGAGCAAGTGAATTGAAAGAGAAGAAAAAGAAAGAAGAAAGGTAGAAACGTAAAAGAGGGGTTGGGGTCAAGTGGGTTTTAATGTGAAAAAGAAATAAAAAATATAAAAGAGGGTATTTTAGACTTTTAATACATATAATAATAAGCCAAAATATTTAGAATGTGCTTGGTTGAAGGGTTTAGACTTTAGAGAGTGAGAAAAGATAATTAAAATGAAAGATGTTGTTTGGTTTTCTATAATGCAATGCTTTATTTTTTTGAAAGTGGGTAATACTTCATTACTCGTTAAATTGGGTATTGAAAATTGATTACCCACTTGTATTTTTCTTTCCCATTATTTCACTCCTAAATTCTTACTATTTTAAAATAATAATTAGCCTTAGTAACATATAATATTCATAGTTATTTCATGAGGAACAATTTCAATTGTATATTTGCAATGTTACACTTTTGAACTAAAACGAACAATTAGTAAAATTAATACTAATATTAATTTTTTTTCAAACATACATAAAAATAATATTAATATTTAATTTTGTGTGAAACTGTTAACATTTGTATTACAACGAGTAGGTTTGCCCGCGCTCCGCTGAGGGACGGTTAGCGGACGTCGTTTTGAGTTAGCCGTGAGCATTTTTGTTGTTTCGAGTGTCGTTGTTATGTCCCGATCAAGCCCGACCATATTCCCTGCATTTCATAAATAACAAAAGTAAATAAGAAAGGAATTTCTTCATACTTCAGCCCCGAGGTTAAGAATTAATGATATCAATGTGGATACTTAAAACAATAGTATGTTTACCTTAGCCTTTGACAAAATAACACAGTAGTAAAGGTCTTTGTATTAGGCAATACACTAAGGTTTTCTAATAGTTTTTGATGTTGCTGGGTATCTATCAGCGAAAACATAGTGCACATAAGACCCCTGCAAAATTTAGTTAACATGATATTAGATCATTTTGTGAATTCATGAACCACTTAGAAAATGAAAAGATAGACACCGTCTATGGGAGCTCTTTAATCTGATTATTTGAAGGGGTGTTAAAAAGGATGAAAATGTACCAAGACGAATGACACTCAACTAAAACTAAGAAAAATATCCAATAGAGGAAACTCAACACACCTAGAACCATTTTAACAGCGGTTTCCAAAAACCAAGTAATCCCAGACACCCCTTTATTACTTGCAGTTACTTCATATCAAAGTCACATGAAACGCGGTACGCTTCGGTACGGGAACGCGAAACGGGTACGCGGTTCGCGGGGTCTTTAAAATTCGGTAAGAAGGGGGTAGGCTCATTTCGGTACGCCCCGGTTCGCTTTGGTTCGATGTACCATATAATTTGGTACGATGTACCATATAATTTGGTACGATGTACCCAATTTGGTACGATGTACCATATTATTAATAATATTATTTTTCTAAATTAGTATACATATAAGCCAAAATGCCAAATATCATATGATTTATATCAATACTCAAAAGATTTACTCAAATGTTTGAATTCTAAATTCTGAAACAAATACCCAAAAGATCAAATCATCAGAATATACCCAAAAGATCAGAAATTCTTTGGTACGCCGTACCAATAGACTTCGGTACGCCGTACCAATAGACTTCGGTACGCTGATTGATGTGCTCTGGAAACGCCGAATATAGCGATCCAGATCGCGATCCCGAGCGATCCGAGCCGCGATCGTACCGCGTTTGGGTACGAACGATCCGAAACGCGAAACGCGGCCGAGTCAGCGTTTCCTGTGACTTTGCTTCAGATACATAATAAACGCATAAACAGAAAAGTAGAAATTATGTAATTACAAACAGCCCTGTATTCTGACTCAACTAAAAATAAGGCATAGTATAGGCATAAATGAGATTGCTGCGCGTAAAACCTCAACTCAATTGAACATCCACAAATTGAATTCGGTATATTGCATAAATGAGAGTGCCTTTTTTTAGAGTTAATTGCATTTTTGGTCCCTGTGGTATGGCCAAATTGCAGATTTGGGACCCTAACTTTCGAAATTGCAGTGAGAGTCCCTATTTTCAAGTTTCCGTTGCATTTTTGGTCCCCGGTCAACGTTAAATGACTAAAATACCCTTATCATTTTCTTTTTCTATTTTCTTTTAATATTAACAAGCGTAAATTGCATTTTTGGTCCCTACGAAAAAAAAAAAATTTAAAAAACTTCGTACTTTTAAAAATCTTGAATTTTTTCTGTGCTTTTTTTTAGAAATTTTTTTTTTTACGAAATTTTTTTTTTAAAAAAATTTTCAAAATTTTTTCCGTGCTTTTAAAAAAAAAAAAATTTTTTTTAATTTTTTTCCGTGCTTTTAAAAATCTTAAATTTTTTTTTACGAAATTTTATTTTTAAAAAAATTTCGTACTTTTAAAAATCTTGAATTTTTTCAGAAAATTTTTTTTTTACGAAATTTTTTTTTTTAAAAATTTTTCAAAATTTTTTCCGTGCTTTTAAAAATTTTTAAAATTTTTTTTTTTTTCCGTGCTTTTAAAAATCTTAAATTTTTTTTTACGAAAATTTTTTTTTTTAAAAAATTTCGTACTTTTAAAAATCTTGAATTTTTTCCGTGCTTTTTTCAGAAAAAAATTTTTTTACGAAATTTTTTTTTAAAAAATTTTCAAAATTTTTTCCGTGCTTTTAAAAATCTTAAATTTTTTTTTACGAAAAAATTTTTTTTAAAAAATTTCGTACTTTTAAAAATCTTAATTTAAAGAAAAAAGATTTTTTTTGTTGGGGACTAAACCTGCAATTTGGCCAAACCACCGGGACCAAAAATGCAACGGAAACTTGAAAATAGGGACTCTCACTGCAATTTCGAAAGTTAAGGTCCCAAATCTGCAATTTGGCCATACCACAGGGACCAAAAATGCAATTAACTCCTTTTTTTATATTTTCAAGTAATGAAATACCTAAAATGCCCAACAGCCTCATTTACATGACAACAAACACTCACATTTGTATATGATCACATTCGACTAACCTGTGTGGCTTTTATGGTTTCATACAACTTCTCCTCAACCTTTTCCTTCTTCCCGGTGAACGAATCTATAGCTTTCAATCGTACAAGCAGTCGCGCCTTTTAAGTGTCCAATAGCCACATAGCTTTTAGACGTATCAGTAGCCGCGATTTTTAAGTGTCGAATAGCCCCCACATTCGTATCTTTCCCTTCCTTAACAATATAAGTTAAATGCATAGGCCAGTTTGTGTTATGATACAGTGGTGAAACCCACTTCAAGAATGGCCACCTGCAAATTTAAAAAACAAAGTCAGTATCAGAATACAAAAGCCTGTGGTAAGTTCAAGAACTGAGAACTAAATTATATAGTGGATTTAAGTTCGGAACAAACTTCCCCAAATAGACAAATGCAAAAATATCAAATAATCATTATTCTACCAAGCATAGTATTTTTTAAGTATCATTGAAACAACATAATTTACTTAAAAAGACTCAAACCTTTACACAAAATCTGATCTGATAATCTATAAATCAGCAGACCCATTTGTATCATGATGTACCTCTGATTGTTTTAGCAATGGACATCGAGAAAAATAACCTTTTAGCAATGGATACAAATGGGTCACTTTAAGACATATATATACTCTGTCAAAGTAGTGACACAATGCAGACCTATAAACAGGAAACTTCAATAGAAACTTAATCAATACGGGCCAATAAAATCATTAGATAGTAGTAAAGAAAAGTAACCTCTAACATAACGCTGGAATCCAAACATATGCGCACGAAAAAACTCATTCTGATATGACCCGTCCATTGTGCCACATACACCCATACACAAACAGTAATTTAGAATATGTACATTTGTATATTGTTATCTGCCATGAGCTGACACCAACTATTATAGCTTTTTATCCAATTTGATTCGTTAAGGTTTATTATATCCCAAAGATGTGCAATTGTGGCACACTAAGATTTATGTCCTAAATCACAACCATTACGTTAATAAAAATAGCATGTAAATTAGCTCATAAGCAATAATGTGTTTTGGTACACTCAATTCTCAGACCTACTGACACACACCTTTCCATATGTGTAATTGTGAAACACTTTTTATGTCCTAAATCACAACCATTATGTTAATACAAATGCATGAAAGTAAACATTGGAATCTAAAACAAAAATAAAATAACTCAGTTCTTATCAGAGTAGGATACCCGTACCTGAACCATACTCTCCTCTTCAGATGCAACGTTGGGGAGATCTTCCTCTTTTAAAACGCAAATGCATGCTCATGTTAAACTCCTTATCTCCGAAACAGTGTCGCCACCATTACCAATTGTACATCCTACTCGTAAATATGATCCAGTGAACAACTTCCACTGGTTCTTTAATAGCAGGGTACCTGAATAAATAAACCAAAGTTTTCATCATACAACTCATCTATCTCCTACAAACATCAGAGCACATATTTAAAATTCAAATCGACACATCAATTAAATAAAAAAGTTTCAAACTTTCGTAGTCAAAGGGCATTTAGGCGACTTGTGACTCTTCTGAGATAGTAAGAAAATGATAACTACTAAGATTATAATATGTACTCCAAAAACAATAGCTTGAGCAAAAGGCACATCATATACAAATGTGATACGCTTAGACGCGTTTTTCATAAATTCCATGAAAGCGCGTGGAGCGTATATCACAAGGTCCATTTCTTTAAAAGTGTTTTGTGCAGCTAATAACTCATACACACGAAAGGTGTCCCTTTTTTAGTGCATCATACCCCAAAAGACGTTTGTAACTCCTAGCCATGTATATCTACCCCCATATAATTAGAAATTCAACATCATGTTTAAAACATGTTTGGAATAGCTCACTGACATTAATCCGTTGAGCAGATAAGCACTTTGAGGTGCTTGAAGCACGAAAAGTGCTTTTGGTTGAGCATAGCAACCCCCCAAATGGATCTCATCACAATACACTCACACGACCGGTTACCTCCTAAAACACAATGTCAAACGCCGTAATCCTATGTTCTGGTGTCTGAGTATTTGATTGCACGGGGTAATACATTAGCTATTTATTCCCAACATAGAACAAAAAAAAAATTCTTCCAAAGAGCATACTATTAAGGACCATAATGGAGCACAAAACCCGATCTTTAGGGCCACATATCAGATCAAATGTAAGTACACTAATCCGAGTGAAACAAAAGTAACCACTTTTACCCAACCATCCCTCACAATTTCGAAACAAAGCTCGTTTACCATCAAACACTTATAGAGATACATATGTGTGTTGGAACTCCATTTCAAACATGAATGATCCCCAACTCATATTCCGATATCAGACCTCTAACTCCTTGATTCCAAACATTAAAAAAAAATCATAAAACACATCAAATCCCAAAAAGTGGCAAATTCAGGAGAACAGAAAATCTAAAACATACCCAGATCATAAAATACATCAAAATCTCAAAAAGTGGCAAAATTAGGAGAAAATCAAAAAATCTTAAACATGCCCAGATCATAAAATGCATAAAAATCACCAAAAATAGAAAAATTAGGAGAAAAATAGAAAATCTAAAACATACCCAGATCATTAAATTCATCATTATCCAATAAACATTAAAAAAAATCATTACTTTATTCATTAATCTCAATAATTTACAAACTACAAAAAAATCCTAAAATTTAAACCGAAATTAACAAAATCCTCAAACTATAACAAAACCATAATTTCAAAATTCAATCTTTTGATTTATTAACAAAACCCTCAAACTATAACAAAACCATAATTTCAATATTCAATCTTTTGAATTATTAACAAAACCCCCAAATTATAACAAAACCCTAATCTCAAAATTTAGTACCTTCGTTCATCTTTCTGGTTTGATTTAGGCATTGAATCAATGAATGTTGCTTTTTCTTTTGTTCAATATCTGCGTGTGAGAGAGGTGTATGAGAGTGAATATGAGGTTGAGGGGAGAGGGAGAGAGAGGTGAATGAGAGATGGATGGTGAATACATCAATACAACACGTACCCCATAGTGTTAAATGAATTAATGGCAGCGGGTCGAACATGGGTCTGGGTTCAAGGAATTAAATGCTTTTGTGGGTCGGATACGGGTCGGGAGCATTAAATTGCAACCCACGTTTCCAGTTATTGTAAGGTTACGAGGGGGTTTGCCCGCGCTCCGCTACGGGGCGTTTGCAACCCTCTCTCCGCTGCGGGGAGTGTAACTAAAACTGTAAAGTTACTATTCACATGTGCATATAAATATAAGTTATTGATTACAGTAAATCAATGAGATGTTCTTCTTTGTTGCTTATTGACAGTGATGCTGACAACGGAATAACTTAAAAAACTTGGCAGATGACCATGAACATTCAGTGGCCTAATTACAGCATCCAATCAGATGATCAAAAGCATACAGCATGACAAACCTGGTTAACTCGATATACTTCTTAGTGTATCCAGATTCCTCAATCACATTACACCTGCAAAAAATAGAATAACCCGTGAACTAACGGTTAATGCTAAATCAATAATTCTTTATAAAGTCTGTTAAAATATAGACAATTTAGCGAGATAGCATATATAACAGGAGCATGAAAGTTAATCATGTTTCTTAATCAACATTCTTCCTATGTTATATTTTTTTGCATTATCTTTAATCTCCTATTGTTGCAATTTAGGCCTTCTAAGCTAGTAATATGATATGTGCAGGGGAGTGTGTTCATGTTATCCGAGTGAAAGAGTTGGTTTAATGTCAAATGGCCAGCCGGATTCCCTACTTCATTTGTTGGTCGAGTTGAAACTGCCTCTCTTAGTGCCGAAACATGGTTAAGCTATTTAACTACCCTAAAAGCCGCACTGCTTGCATTTTATTCCTACGAAATTCAGAAGCTACGAAATAACTAAAACTGTCGCATTTAGCTATAATACTTGTGTTATGACAGAGACCAAATGCAAAGACTTTCCAAATAAGCTTTTACCCAAACACCCTTAACAGACTATTTTTCCAAAACATAACCCAAAAGACATAATTAGATTAAAAAAACCTAATTATCAAGACTAAGATCTACAGGAAATTAGAAGTGACTTTATAGAAAATTTTGATTCATTCGCCACGCCTTAAAACTTACAAAACTATTTACAAAAACTCAAAAAAAAATGGCAGCTCATAAACCTGATAATAAAGATGTTCACATATCTGATAATAGCAATAATACTTGTGTTATGACAGAGACCAAATGCAAAGACTTTCCAAAAAGCTTTTACCCAAACACCCTTAACATACCATTTTTCCAAAACATAGCCAAAAAGACATAATTAGATTAAAACAAACCTTATTATCAAGACTAAGATCTACAGGAAATTAGAAGTGACTTTATAGAAAAATTTGATTCATTCGCCACACCTTAAAACTTACAAAACTATTTACAAAAACTCAAATACAAATGGCAGCTCATAAATCTGATAATAACGATGTTCGCATACATGATAATAGCAATAATACTTGTGTTATGACAGAGACCAAATGCAAAGACTTTCCAAATAAGCTTTTACCCAAACACCCTTAACATACTATTTTTCCAAAACATAACCCAAAAGACATAATTAGATTAAAACAAACCTGATTATCAAGACTAAGATATGCAGGAAATTAGAAGTGACTACATAGAAAAATTTGATTCATTCGCCACACCTTAAAACTTACAAAACTATTTACAAAAACTCAAATAAAAA